>BLQM01000002.1:164610-187897 GCA_012489335.1 Triparma laevis f. inornata
GGGTGTTAAGCGGCCTGTGTTGGGTGTATACTAGCGTGCGCGCGTATGTGCGTTTTCGACGGGGTCCTGCTCGATCTTGTGTGTAGATCCTACTGCGTACAGTGTCAGGAACGATTACTCTATTTATGTGGCTGTTGAGGCCGTGAAGCAGGGAGGGGGATGGGGGAGGGGGGGAGTGTAATTGGAAAGTGTCTATATTTGCTTTAAACAACGTGTACGTATGTATGTATGTAAACACAGGGTGGCAATTGAAATGTAAAATTTTACTTTTTTGAGAAGCCAGTAAATCACCTCTCTCTTAATCTATTCTAAGAGTACCTGAAGCGATACAACAGTATGGGCCTCGCAATATCCTGCATCGAAGACAATATCTTCAACCCGGTGGAGTCCGAGATCGTCCCCCCTTCAGTCCATGTCCAGGAGGAGAGGTACCGGATAGCTTGCGAGCACCACCAGACCATGGTGGCTGCTCTTAACGAGGCGCAGCGTGATGTAGACCAATTGAAGATGAATAAGAAGAAGTTAAAGACCAAGATCTCGGAATTCGTGGGCAATGCGTCTGAGGGGAAGAGGAAGACAGCAGCCTTAGAGAGATGTAAACTCCATCTCGCAGAAGCCCTAGAGATTAAGGCTGCTGCGAAATTTGAGCTGGACGAGGCGCTGAAGATCCAAGCTGCGGCTGTGGAAGTTGAGAAGGAGAAGCGCAAGGTGTTGTCAAAGTACCTCGAAGAGCAGAAGGAGAAGGAGCGAATTGAGGAGGAGAGGCTGAGGGCGCAGAGGAAGTTGGAGGCCGAGAGGGTGAGTCAAAGCTATGTTGCTCACGTATGTGATTCACTCAGTGCACGCACAGGGCCATCCACGCCCAAACCCCGCTGCTGTGTTATTCTACTAACGCTTTGAATCGCACCACTCTATTTACTGCAGGCTGCCTTGACGAGAGAGGAGCACCTACGTGAAATGCGTGAACAACGTCACACCAAGGAGGCTATTCTTGACCGAACCCTTGTTCAAGAGACCGCCTCAGTACATCCAAGGGCCCCAAATATTGACCCAGAGCTGGATAAGTTTCTCGAGGAGGCTGAAAACATCATGGTCAACAACAACAACAACGGTGCCGACAAAACCGACTTGCCTCCCAATCCTCCAAAGGCTTCATCTCAAACGAGCACAGTAACCGCACCCGTGTCGCCGTCCCCCCCCACTAGTCCGGTCGAGCCTTCGCCGGCTACCAAAGTTCCGAAGAACTTGGAGTCCTCTTCGCCCGCTGAAAATATTGTAGGCAAGGACAAGAAAATGGACCCCAATTCACCAGAACCAGTTACTTGGCGTAAAGAATCTATTTCTAACGAGGAAGCGAACGGGAGGGAGGACGAGGTTGAGGGCGAGCAGACGGAGAAGGAAATATCCCAGTAAGGGGGTAGGAGGAAGTAATGGGAAAACTGTTTTTTGTTTAAGAAATATGTTCTAGACTTTCTTCGTTTTGGCTGCAGCCGCAAAATATTCAGAAAACTCCCCGAAAGCATTGTGAATGAGAGTCGCACCGTTTGTTTTACCAGTTTCAGCCACCATTTTTTTCTGCATCACCCTGCTTATTTCATTGATATGCAAACCGATCCTATGCAAAAACGAGAAAGTAAGAGAGAGAGGACAGTCCCAAGTGTTAGAAAACGTAGGTAATGCACTGGGGATCGAGACGAACAAAGTCAACAGCTCCTCACCTTGGGCTCCCGGTTGCATCTCGGAGCATTGGAGGGCAGGACAGTTCGGCGCCGCTCACCACCACCTCCTTGAAAAGAATAGGTTTGTGCCAGCCTTTCGGATTCGCTGCCGCCGGGCTCGAGGCGTGTTCGTCCTTCGCTATCATGTTCCGTGTGAAAACCCTCAAATCCCTCATGACAACGCTACCGATCCTGAACAGATCCTTGGCTGGCTTTGGTTTCCAACCCGTTTTCTTGGGCGGAGGGTTGCTGAATGTGTTCATTTTCTCCTTAATTTCCTCCATGTTGCTGGCGAAGCCCTTTTGAACCTTCTTCATGACGGCCATTCCTTCTCTTGTTACATCCTCGAAACTCTTGTCTCCGTCCTCGACCTGTCGTTGGACTTGCTTGACGGCGCTGAAGAGCGATTTTCCTAAAGTATTCGAGGAGCGGAGCGGAGGTGTGTCAGAGAGTTGAGGAGGAACTGACGACAACGACGGCGCGCGAACGGCCAACGACGAGCGACGTGACGCTATAATAATGCCGACTTACCTTGATCCTTAATGACTTTCTCAAGTCCTCCGCTCCCGGGTTCATTCGCCGTTTTACCGACCCGCGACAATGAGCCCATGAAAGAGCGCATAATGTTGCCTGCCTTGTCAAGGCCAGGGTTCTTCTTCGTCGGAGAGTCATCGTTGCATAGGATTGAGCCGTCGTCGGTGTCTGTCATCGGTGTCTCGACACTCCCGCTTTGGCTGCCGTGGTCTTCCAGTGTATTCGGGTCGGGAAGGTCCAAGCTGGGGTCAAGCAACATGTAATTGAAGACCTTTTCATGAAGAGAAAGACAACGTGTGAGTGCACGCAAACGAGACTAACAAAAAACGCCAGAATTACGACTTACATTCGCCCTCTTCTCCACAAAAACTTGCATGTCGCACACCAACACCGAATATATCTCCTTGGCCGGGTATCGTAAAAATCGCTGCCCAAAGGGCACGCAACTGAGGAACGAAAACTTCACGCGCATGTACCCGCATCGCCCTATCAAGGGCGAGTCCCACTTCCAGTCCGCCCGGTGGGGCGAGTGGCACACGATGTCTCGGGCTTCGAAGATTCCATCGTAGAGAGATAGTTCGCAGCATCCTACCGTCACCCTAGTGAAATTCACAGCTTTGGACGCCTCCTTCTCAAACATTTTGTGTACAAACGCGGAAAACGCCCTGGTAAAGGCGAAGTATAGCGCTGCCGCCACTACGGCTGCCGTAGCGATAGCGGCGGTTGCTTCTATTTGTGGGTCGTCCAATTGTGAAAGGTGCGAGGGGAAAAGAGACATCCTGATGTGCGGGTTTAACGTGGCGCGGCCCGCAAACCGAAACTTGCTCGCTGATGTTCAGAGGAGTAGTAGCCAAACCAGAGGGTTGAGGAACCCAAAGAATCAACCAGAGGCGGTGCAATTTGAATTTTAGAATCTGAAGCCAGCATAATGAAATCCAAAAGTTTGTCTCTTCGATATCGATGAATCCTTCTCGGAAAACGACGTTTCGGTTCCACGGCAAGCAGAAGACTCGGAAAGCAAGGGATGTGATCGTCGTTTGCTTGCTGGGGCTGCTCGTGTGCTGGGTATTTGTGGCGAGTTACATAGTGGACAAAAATGTATCGAGCCCGTTGGATGATGGGTCGGCTGGGGCTTCACACGAGGCGGGGAGGGCTGCTGGGGTGGAGGATGCGGCAGACAGTGTATATATAGGTGAAGGAAAGAAGGCAGCGACCGGAAATTTGAGAGAGGTACCGCCTCCTCTGCCTCCCCCTTCCCCCACGATCCTCCGGCCTCCTGCGCCTGTGGTGCCTTCGAGCGATACAGGCCCGCTGTTGCCACCGGCATCGCCTTCCGCGGCGACCGGCAACTTGCGCGCGAATCCGGAGGTCGCCACTGGAAGAGTAGTAGGTTCCAAGTCGGTAGTAGGTGAGGTGGAGCTTGATCTTGGTTGTGTGTTTCTTGAAATTGTGGAACGTTGACGTCCAAACAACCTATGGCCAGCCTAGTCTAACTATTAACTATCGACGCGCCGTTTTGCGCTCTCCACAGACGGCCCGTGCGACGGGGGGATAATAGCGATGACGTACGCAACTTTTGGGGGCAAAGACGACCGCTTCTGTCGGTCGATCGAGTCTGCGGCGCAGCACGACGTGCCTTGGCGAATATTGGGCTGGGGAAAGGACTGGCACGGGCTGACACAGAAACTGGAGGGTTCCCTGGACGCGCTTAGAAACCTTCCAGACGAGTGCACGGTGATATTTACGGATGCCTATGACGTGTTGTATGCAGACGATCTTGTGACTATCAAGAGGAAGTATGAGGAGATGGGAGAACCGGTCCTTTTCGCTGGAGAATGTAAGTGAAGCGACTCGCGAGGCTGTAGCGCGCATTTCTTGCACGAGTCATTTTTATTTTCTCTCGTCTAACTGTGGCGGCGCTCGACTCTCCAGGCGGCTGTTGGCCTCAGATCACTCGAGATAAAGGAAAGGGCCACGTGTGCTTGTTTGACTATCCCGAGTCACCCACCCCTTACAAATACCTGAACTCAGGACAGTGGATCGCGAAGAAACCAGCAGCCCTGCAAATATTTTCGGCCTTGATCGAGGAAGCTCACGTCTACGCCGAAAGGTACAAGGTGCCGATATCTAAAATCAACGACCAGGAGATGGTTTCGGACATGTACATGGATGGAAGGTGAGAGACGGACCGATGCTCGCGAGCGCGAGCGTGAGTATGAGCGTAAGCGTGAGCGGCCCGGGAGAGAACGAAGCAGAAAGCTGTGCGTCTTCTAATTCCACCCCCACCTATATGCGTCAGGTTCGGCATTCAGCTCGATCACCACAACAAAATCTTTCAGGCGATGCACGCCACTCACGCCAAGCCCCTGGAGGAGTGCGACCCCTGGCCGGAGATGGAGAATATAGACGGCGTCTGGGAGAACAAAATCCACGGCACCTCCCCTTCAATCTTCCACTTCAATGGAGGGGGGAAAATCCACCACTTGGAGATGGAGCGGGCGATGTGGTATAAACAAGGGACAAATCAGAAAAGAGTGGCTTTGAGGAAAGATGAACAACGAAGTCTTAAATTGAGAGTTGGAGACGGGCTAGGAAGGCTGGCAACTTTCGAGGAAATCTGTCCTAGTTATTTTTAGAATGCGAAAAAAACCAACACTTTTGTTTTTGATGTATAACATTTTTCTTTTTTACTACGAGGCGCCGGCTCAGCCACCGTCCCAAGGCAAATCACCCCCAAAAAGCTCCGGACCACAGTGATTCAGCAGCGGTAAAATGTCCGAGCAGGTGGAGTCGTACCCGGCCGTTCGTCGAAACGGGTTCCTCTGTTCCCTCTTCTGCGTGAGGACCTTGCTATGGCAGCCGTACTTGTCGGTTTCGAAAGGCTTTAATGCATTCTCGAGTTCACCCTGAGTTGCCAGCTCCAAGTCAAACCCACTCTTTGCGTCCGGGTCGGTCGAGATGTAGGTGAATCTCTCTGTTGGCCAACGCAGGGCGTGTGCGTGCAGGTCCTCAAATCTTCGCCGTTTGAATGAGAATGAAACGAGCGAGATGTGACGAGGAAATCTACCGGTGACAGCGTGGAATCGACAAATGGAGAAGAGGAGATTTTGGAAGCTGTCAGTCGCGAACTCCTCCGTGGCGGTACGGGAGCGAACCTCTGGGGAATTCGTTTCCTCAGCCCATAAAGATAAGGCATCTGAAATGGCAAAATATGACGCGCCTTCCGAGATTGGCCCCACGTCGCGCCTAGTTTCACCACCAGAGAACACCAAGAGTGCCTCTCGATTCTGCGCGGCGGCGGCTGCGACAATGGGGTACGCGAAAGTCAGATTTGCCCGTCGACGAACAGAAATTATGCCACACTCAGCACCACTCGTCACTCACCTATACCTGCACGGATGTGGCCGAGAATGGCCTCAGGCATCCCCCTCTTCTTTTGGTACGGAAGCAGGTGCCAACAGGCATCGTCGGTGCCCGCCTGTCTAAAATCACTCTTAAAATCCAAAACGGCGTGGCCAGCCACGACGACCAGGTCAAGAGCAGCCGACGCTGCGCCATTTTCGTCGAATGAATATATATTTTCGCCGCCTTTGCCATGGCCCTTCAGTTGGCCGACGCCGACACCGAGGAGCAGGCCAGTGCGAGCTCCGACTACGTACACAGCGGCTACAAGAGCCAAGGCAAGTAACGCCCTTTTCAGAGTCGTAAACGCCGAGTTCAAAGGCGGCATCATCGAAGCATGCACCGAGCTTTGATGCAGCGGGAGAGATCCCCCAGGACGGCCGGACCCTAAATCGCCTTCTTCCAAGTACCCAGAATCGACCGCCCTGCTCTCCCCTCGAGGCCGCCTCAAGGGCACAGATGTCATGGCGACGAGTCGGCAGGCGTCCTAGCGCTTGCCGCCCCTCAGCTTCTTTCGGCACTGATCGAAACACCTGCGTAGAGCCGCGAACTCCTTCTGGCAATTTCCCTGCTCCAAAGAACCGTTGGTGTGGTTGTCGAGAACACACTTCGCGTAGGTTGTTATGTCCTTGGGACAACTCGTGCTCATTAACGAGAAAGCACTTGTCAGGACGTTGGGCTTTGGCATGTGAGTACCAGGAAGGTCAGAACCAAAAATTACGCAGGAGCGTGAAGATAACGAGGATGATCGGGCGTCAATTTATTCAGCTCGGGAATAAGTGAGCCGTAGAGAGACAGCGGTGGAGGCAAAAGATTTCTTGATTTTGGTTGACTTCACTTTGTCCAAACAACGAATTTAGAAGTACGTGGCTCGTCACGATGCGCGCGGGCGCACTGGTCCGAGTATGCAGATGATTTGCTCCGGATTACTCGGCTCGATGGCTTTGCGGACGCTATTTCATTCTTTCTGGAAGGATAACAACTCGCATCCGTTCACCACGAAATCGACGGACGGCATTAGCGTCATAATAGGTCTAACCTTGTTCTTGTGCTAACCCAAATTGTACGAATTCGTCCTCTTCAGCTTTAAAATGGAGCGCACTTACATCATGATCAAGCCCGACGGCGTCCAGAGGGGACTTATTGGAGAAATCGTCAAGCGCTTTGAGCAGAAGGTGAGGCGGAGCGAGGACTCGTCTGGATTGGAACAATTAAATGTGACGCTTGCATGCACACTCTGTCGCGAGCGCAGCGGCGCCACCACGCTACGATGCACGCTCTAACCCAACAAAATACTCCACCGTCTCTCTTCCCCCCTCCCTTTGTTCCCGTATCATGATCATTGTAGGGCTACAAGCTCGTCGCCATGAAGCTCTGGTCCCCCCCCCGTGAATTCATGGAGAAGCACTATGCCGACCTCTCCAGCAAGGGATTCTTTGCTGGTTTGATCAACTACATGGTCAGCGGCCCAGTCGTCTCCATGGTCTGGGAGGGAGCTAACGCCGTCCTCGAGGGCAGGTGAGGAGATCAGTAGTGCTTTTGACCCTTTTCTTTCGCTATTTCTTGTTTTGTACTCACCCGTTGCTCTTCGTTGCCTCCTTGCAGGAAGATGCTCGGTGCCACCAAGCCCTCCGACAGTGCCATGGGTACCATCCGTGGTGACTTCTGCGTTGAGGTCGGAAGGAACATCTGTCACGGATCTGATTCTGTCGAGTCTGCCAACGCTGAGATTGAGCTTTGGTTCCCCGAGGGCATCTCTGAGTGGGAGTCCTGCGAGTCCACCTGGATTTACGAGTAAATTTATGGTCGCTGCTCTCAGCTCGTCTAGAACACGTAAAGTAAAAGGAAAACTCTTGGATTCTCTAAAAAGTCATTTATTTTACGGCCATCTCGCTCTAATTGCTGCCCCAACATTGTACTCGTTCCTCGTCAACGTTGCTCAAGCCCAGCCTGTTCAATGCTTCGACCCTGGTCTCCTCCACCATGTTGAAGTAGTATTCACGGTGAAGCCTCTGCAAGAAAAATGGTGAACATTCGGACGTTGGAGTTAGAAAAAATTGCCTTTGTTGTTCATCGTAGTTCAACACGTCGTCGACGCCGCGGTGTGCCTTCGCTCTCACCTTCTGAACCTCCGGGTCGTCCATCATGGGCTTGTATTTCGTCCGGTAAAGTTCCTTCAGCTCCTCGACTTTGTCGGGAGTTATCTCCGAGTAATCATCAACTAGATGCACAGGAAGCTTTTCGAGAGCATGATCGATCGGACTTCTCTTCACAATAGGTATCGTGCCAGCGTATAGGGACTCCCACGTTCGGTGTGTGGACTCCCCTGCCCCTCTAGGCGACACCAGGTACATGTATTTTTCAATATTCTTGAAGTTTTGAACTTCGGTACTGAGCTTCACATCGTTCTTGCCTTTAAGGCCTCCCCAAGAGGCGCAATCCGTGTACTCTTTGAGGTCTCCTTCGCAAAACTTCTTTTTTATTTCAGTTCGGCCTCCGTGTGTGCCTAGGGAGAAGTTGACGTAAAATACCTTGTCTTCTTTCTTGGGGGGCTGGTGTGCGTGGTGAGCGAGCGATGGGGAGAAGGAGTGTTAGATATAAATGTTGCGGTTAGTGAAAGAGAAGACGAGGCGGCGCATTGCGAGACCGGAGACATCGCTCACCTCCTCGCGCTGGGCGATGAACGTCTCCAACGCATTACCATGCTCGAAACAGTTCAAGCCGATCGGAATTGGTGTGAACTTTGGATGCAGTGGAAGCTTGTTGTTGTTTTGTCCGAACCACCGAACAAGGTTGGGGAGAGCAAGGATAGATTCGTAATCTTTGCCTACTGGCCAGTCTGCTTGGCCAGTGAGGAGAATGAATTCGCCGCCGAAATCTCGAAGTATTTTGTGAAGCGCCGGGATAGAATTCTTGTTCTGCAATCGTAAGGTGGTGTGTGTACGTGGGTGAGTCAGGATATGTAGGGAACGTGGAGGTGCAATGTTGCGATTGAGCTTACCGTCTGCCAGTAAATGAGTGGTACCGGAGCTAAGCACTTCTTGGCTGCGCTAAGGGACTTGGCGAAATAAACGTCCTCCTCAAAGTGTGCGAAAGGCCAGCTAATTACGTAGTCGGTGAGGTCGCGGAACATACTGGGGCACACTAGCTCTCCAATGAAGCCGTCAAACGCAACTCGGGAGTACCCAACCTTGGGGGCGAACCTATTTCTGCAGTTAGGCTCGGACTTGCATGCTTCCGGAAGCTTGAACGATTTCAATGGATCGGTATTGGTGGTGACATGAGAAGAGGCAGGGGTGGGGGGAGTGGGAGCGGGGGGGGGGGGGGCTTCTGGGGGGCTCGATGTACCCGGTGCTGGGTTTGATGGTGTAGAGGTTGAGGATTGAGGAGGAGGAGGAGGAGAAGAAGGGGAAGGAGGAGTAGAAGGAGAAACCATATTCGACGAAGGAGTCCCTGATGCTGGCCTTCCGTTCGGAAGTTGGTTCGCGTTGACGGGAACGTTGGTAGAGAGCAAGAAGTTGTCGGTCATGCCAACCTTCTCTGCATGCAGCTGAACCAAAACAATCAGCGAAAGGGCAATCAGAATAGACAAAAACCTACGGCCAATGCGGTTTGAGCTGTTGTTGTCTCCTCCTGGTTGCTCTTGACTTCCCGAGGCGGGCGGATCGACATCGCTCATCTCAGTCAGCCAGGTGCTCACGCCGCTCCCACACAGTCAACTTGATGCGTTTCAAAAGCACGGGCTTCGTCGAACGTCCACTAACTTTCAAAATGAGGGAGGACGTCGGAATCTGGGACTGAAGAAGATTGCTGTGGCAAGCTGCTAATTGCAGGCGCGAGGTTGCTGAAAAAAGCGTTGGACGACCAAATATCGCATGGACAGGACACGCCACAGCCCAAAATGCAATCTCAGGGTCAAGGAGCGCTGGGAACAAAATATCGGTCTAACCAAAGCATGATTGCCAATACTGTTAGGTCCGACAAGACCGGTCCCACTCTCCGTGGCCATTCTATCACCCTGGAAAAGGTTCTGGTTAAATCCCCGGTCGAGAAGAGGCACACTAAGGTAAGCGAGGAAGATGCCACAGGGTTCGCCGCATCTCCTGTTTTGGCGCCTGTAAATCAGTTGACTCGCGGGGTTTTGGGGCGTGTTCTCGTTATCAGCTACTAACTTAACCCCTCTCTCTCTCTCCTTTCGAAGATTATTTGCACGTTGGGTCCGGCGTGCTGGTCCGTTGAGACCTTGGAGGAGTTGATCGATGCTGGCATGAACGTAGCTCGTTTCAACTTCAGGTGAGAAGATGTGCGGTCTCCCTCACTTCTTATCCGTGCGTCTCGGATCGATCTGCCCGTGTACGCACCTAAATATACTCCCCGCGCTGTCCGCCCTCCACACTCCTAACCCGGATCCTCCCTAAATGTTCAACAGCCATGGTGATCACGATGGACACGCTGCTTGCCTGTCTCGCCTCCGCGAGGCTGCGTCCAACAAGGGCGCTAAGGTTGCCATCCTTCTCGACACGAAGGGTCCCGAGATTCGCTCCGGGTTCTTCGCTAACGACGCCAAGAAGATCGAGTTGAAAAAGGGCGAGACTATCACGCTGACGACCGACTATGAATTCAAGGGCGACGCTACTAGGTTGGCCTGCTCGTACCCTTCGATGGCCACGAGTGTCACTCCCGGACAGTCGATTCTCGTCGCCGACGGCAGTCTCGTTCTCACGGTGCTCGAAGCTGACCCTGCGACAGGCGATGTTAAGTGCAGGATTGAGAACAATGCGTCAATCGGAGAGAGGAAGAACATGAACCTTCCCGGCGTCGTCGTCGACCTTCCTACGCTCACAGAGAAGGATATTGGTGACATTAAGAACTGGGGCGTCAAGCACAATGTCGACTTCATCGCTGCAAGCTTCGTCAGAAAGGCCGAGGACGTTATCAAGATTAGGGAGGTTCTCGGAGAGGAGGTGAGAAACCGCTAGGAGCGAAGCGACGAGCTGATGATGCGCCGTTTTGCTGGTATAGTTTTTTTTTGCGGAAATAACCTTGTCGCTTCGCATCGCTCCGCGTGCTCCTCGCCGATTATGCGCCGTTTTGCTGTTATAGATTGACTGCGCAGTAGCTTCTGTCGAGCCCCTGCTCCCCCACAATTCTAACACGGCTCGCTTCGCTTGCGCTCGTCGCAGGGCAAGCACATTCAAGTAATCTGCAAGATTGAGAACCAGGAAGGACTCGAGAACTACGATAAGATTCTCGAGGTCACCGACGGTATCATGGTAGCCCGCGGTGACCTCGGCATGGAGATCCCTCCCGAGAAAGTGTTTCTAGCTCAGAAAATGATGATCCGCAAGGCCAACATCGCGGGCAAGCCTGTCGTTACGGCTACTCAGATGCTCGAATCCATGATCACCAACCCTCGCCCTACTCGCGCCGAGTGCAGCGATGTTGCGAACGCCGTTCTTGACGGCACCGACTGCGTCATGCTCTCTGGGGAGACCGCCAACGGGGAGCATCCCAAGGCTGCCGTTAGCATCATGGCGCACACCTGCGCCGAGGCGGAGTCGGCCATCAACTTTGATGGGCTCTACCAGGCCGTCAGGAACAGTGTGCTCAACACGTACGGCTTCATGACCACTCCGGAAAGCATTACCAGCTCCGCTGTCAAAACGGCCCTTGATTGCCAGGCCTCGGCCATTATCGTTTTGAGTCAGTCCGGAAACACCGCGAGGCTCATTTCCAAGTTCCGACCTCCCATGAAGGTCATCGTCCTTACTCCCTTTGAGAGCACGGCGAGGCAGTGCTTCGGTGTCCTCAAAAACATGGATGCCGAGGTTGTTCAGTCCATGAGCGACTCCGACGCCATCATCGCCACCGCAATGGAGAGGCTCAAGGCCTCCGGTAAGGTCAGTGACGGAAACACTATCGTTGTCGTCCAGGGTGAGAATGTAGGCCAGGTGGGATCGACAAACACCATGAGGGTGATTACGGCTTAAGGAAATGTTGCGGTCAGGTATTCGGGGTGCCTGGGTGGGTGGGGGGGGGGGGGGATTCTCTTGAGCGTATGTAGGAAATGAAAACCCAACGACGATTTGAAGAAAAATCATTAATATTTTACCATTTCAACAGCGGATATTCATTATTTCTCTCTGCATCCGACTCTCCATTAACGTCGTCTTCGTCTTCGTCTTCGTCATCCCCCTCGACATCCCCCTCGAATTCCCCCTCGACGCCCCCCTCCGTTTCCATTTCTACCACCCATTCATCGATGTTCAAGTCGTCGTCTACAAATTGACCAAATCCTTTGAATTTTTCTTCTGTGCTTCCCTCACTGTCATCGTCGCCGTCGTAGTCTCCTGCCTCGAGCAATCCAGATCGGATTGCGAGATCCTGCGAAAGAATTGGGGAATTTTGTTTTTTAGATCGCGTTGGGAACATACATAAGACGAAGGAGTAGAAGAAGGAGAGAAAACGCCAATCTCACCTCCTCTGTTAAGTCGCTCACACCCCTGCGGTCCTCGGTCACGAACGCCACCTCCGCTTCCGTCTTCTTGCGCTGCCCCTGGCTGAGCCTCACGATCCTGCCATCAAGTTCGTGGTTCCGTAAGCTCGCCATGGCACTTGTCGCAAAGATGGGATCCGTGAAACTTGCAAACGCATAACCCTTGCTGTTGCCTGTTCTCCAGTCTCGAATTATCTTACAAGACGACACGTGCGTTCCGTAGCCTTTGCTCTCGAACCACGACAGCAGTTGGTCCTCCGTCACGCTGAAGGCAAGGTTGCCGACAAACAACTTGTTGGGATCGACAAAATTTACTCCGCCCTTCTTCCCTGCATTCGACTTCCTGTCCTCGTTCAGCTTCGAGACGCTGAAGTCTTGTCCGCGGAGCTTTGAACCGCGCCTAGAAATGCGCATCACCAGCGGTGAAGAACCGAAACCCTCAAACACACCTTCCTCAGGGCCGACATCGGGGAGGACTTTAGCATCGGGCAACTGGGCTGAATTTGAGGCCAAAGAAGCCCCGAAGAAGCCAGAACGAAAGATATTTCGACGGCCGCTGCTTATATCGTAGGCGGCGGCAGCGTGCAGCGACCAACCGAAGACGAGGAGCCGAAAATTCATCTGGTCACTTTTCCCATCAATCATTTTCACATCATCCCCTTTTGACCTAATATGGCGCACGCAATGTCAGCGCTTGAGCGAGCGAAGGAGATCGCGCAAAGGATATCTGCCGCTGGAGGCGGCGGAGGTGGCGAGAAGAGGCAGATGGATGACGAGAACGGCTACGAGGCCAACGCCAAGAAGAGCCGAGGTCCCGAGGGCTCGGTGAGTTGCAGGGCCAGAGAGCGTTGAGATTCTGCGCGTTCGTTTCGGTTTCCGTCGCTGTTGATACCGGAAGCTCCACTATTGACGGTGTCTCTTCCGAGTTCGACAGGCGATTTTGTCAAATCAAGCAAACAACAATGGCTGGTCCGAAGACCGTCGAGGCCATTTCTCATCCATGTAATTTCTTGCTAATTCTTCGCTTCGCAGGACTACTACGGGGCCGCTTCCCAAGTTGCGTTATCTTCCGCGCCTCCTGCTCCGCCAAACGTCGGCCATCATGGTTCTGGTGGTGCCGAAAATAGCGTCACGATTTCTGTCCCCAACCACGTAGTTGGAGCCGTCATTGGGAAGGGCGGCGAGTCGATCAACAACATCAAGTCGATTACCGGCTGCAATCTCCAGGTCGAGAAGGTGAGTTGTCCGCCGGTTCCAAAGAATTGCTTTCGCGGTTTTCCGGCTTGACCGCCTCTGAATTAACTCTCACTATGCAATCTGCGCAATCTCCGCAACCTCCTTCGCAGGAGGCGGACATGGCCCCGGGCAGCAGCACCCGACAGGTCACGTTTTCCGGCGGAGACGGCCAGTCTATAGCCATGGCCCGCTCGATGGTGGAGAAGATCGTCTCCGAGCGAATGTCTGCCCTTGGTGGCGGAGTTGGGGGGGGGGGAGGGGGCGGCAGCGGAGGTGGTGGCACCCAGGCCGACAAGCTAAAGGCCGCTCTGGACGCCGGTCACAGCTCCCTCAAGGTCAAGATTCCGGACTCGGACGTGGGGCTGATTATCGGCAAGGGTGGCTCGACCATCAAGTCGATCCAGGAGCGAACGGGGGCAAGCATTCAGATTCCTTCCCAGGCAGATTCCGACGACCCGACTGTCCGCACCTGTGTCATCACGCACCCAGAAAAGACTGGCTGCGACAGTGCCAAGGAGCTCATGGAAGACGTTCTGCTCAAGAGGAACTCCGGGGCTGGAGGCGGGGCGACAATAGCTCTCGGGGCAGGCGGGGAGACGGACACGATTTTAGTGCCAGACAAGGACATTGGTATGATCATTGGAAGGGCCGGGTGCAACATCAAGGAGTTGCAAAAACAGACGACTTCCAGGATTCAAATCCCCCCCCAAGCTGATCCCGGGACGCAGCACAGAACCTGCACCATCACTGGCAGCAGGGCGGGGTGCGACATGGTGAAGGCTCTGATCGCAAGAATTCTGCAGGAACGCAGCACGGACTTTTTAACTGGGGGTGGTGGGTGGGGTGGGCAGCAGCAGCAGTATGGACAGCAACAAGCGTACGGGCAGCAATATCAGCAGGGGTACGGCTACCAGCAGGGACAGCAGCAACAGCAACAGCAACAGCAGCAGGGAGGACAAAAGGATTATTCGAAAGAATGGGCTGCTTACTACGCTGCGCAAGCCCCGCAGCAACAGCAACCGCAACAACAATCGCAAGGTCAGCAGCAGCAGCAGCAGCAGCCTGATCTCAATGATCCGGCAGCTTACTACGATCAATTTTGGAAGTACGCGGGCTACTATGGTGAAGAGGCCGCGAGGAAGTATTACGGTGCCTGGAGCCCTCCTGTAGGGACCAAAAATCCCAACGATACGTCAAACAACAACGCTCCTCCTGCTCCTCCAACTGCAGAACAAACGACCAACCAGCAGTCGAAGGACGATTCATCCAATCAAGCAAAGATCACTGCAGAAGATTCGAGCAAGCGTGGCGTGAGCAACCTTCCAGCATGGATGACTGCAGGAAAGTAATAGTAATAATAACTTGCCCTTTTTTTTTAATTTCACCGTTGTTGTTGTTTTCATCGGTCCATTTGATCCTGTATTTATTCCTATCATCGTCATCTTTTTTCATTCCCCTGTATGTTCGTGCTTAGAAATAGCGGTAACGACGTCATCTGCATTGGCCGCAACGTTAGCGCCGCACCTTCCTGCGATCCCTGCACCCCTGGATAAGCTTCCATGGGTTCCATTCTCACCATGCCAGGAGCATGACAATGAAAGTTTTGTCCCGATTTCCCTGGTTTCCTTCTTCGTGCTGAATTTTTTGATAGCTACTACCAAAGGACACAAATCTACTTTGTGAACCGATAAACAACTTCACGTTTTGATATCTGTAACAAGTTCTCCACAATTAAACAGGTTGAGACTGGTCGTCCGCTCCTGCATGTTGTTCAAACATGCTCTGGCAGTGGGCCTCGCCATCATCGCGATGAGCGTTCTAATGATAATGAGTGCTTCCTTAACTCTGAGTGACAGCTTCAGTGCTTCTCCGAACTCGTATCCTGAACAAGGCCAGGAGCATCCATCAAATTTGGGTGCCAACGTGCAGAGTTACCAGACTGTCCCGTCGAATATGGTGCTGCCTGGTGCGTCTGAATCGACCCCCCTTCCACATAACCCAATCCCTTCTAGTGCATTGCCTCCCCCCCAGGCGGCTGAAGCACCCTCCACCCGTACGCCTCAATCCTTTCCCTCTCCGCCGCTGACCCCTACCGCTTCTACCTCCTTCTCCTCCTCACCACCACCACCACCACAATCGGAAGTGCCGTTGTCTTATTGCCAAAGGCTTGAATCAGAATATGGGATTTCTGGTAACGGCTGGGGCAGGCTGCCCATTATGATGCAGGCAGAGTACAAGCAACATTCGTGTACTGGTGGTATGAAAACGAATAATGATATGGAGCCTCCTCAAATCGCCTTCACTCAGGTAAGGCCCCGTTGCCATTGTCAGAGCAGCCGCGGTATGTAATTCTCACTTCCCCCTCCCCTCCCCTCCCCTCCCCTCCCCACCCCGCCGTCTCTCTCTCTCTCTCTTGGCTAATTCCAGAAACCAGTTAAAGTAGAAGGCACTGTTGACTTCCCCTGCGGAGAGCGAGAGCTGAGCTGGATGGCCTGCCAGGTCAGATGCAGTAGTGCTGCCTGTAAAAATGTCTTGGATCTATGTCAGGCGGACTCTAGGTGCATGCATGTATCTGTTTTACCTAATAAACCTTACGGTTTCGCAACTTTAAAGAGGCCAATTGTTGGACCTGGGGAGGAAGATGACGGGCATCCTGATGTGTTTGACCCGGCAGAAGCAGAGTGTGGCTTTCTTGAGAAGGAAGGCGTCTCCGATTCTGACCCTCTTGTTTTCACGTACTCTAGCGCCCCCAGCGAGAGCCTTTGCCTTTATATTGAGACTGCGGTGAAGAATAAGGTACACGTGACGGTTCTCGGTTGGGAAGGCTGGAAGGGAAATCGTTTCGGGAGCCGAGGACACTCGTTCCACCTGGGCAGCAAGCTAATTCTGCCCACTGCCCTGTTGCGCGCTTGCGGGTGAGGATAAGGTTTGGGGAGACGAGACGAGAAGAGAAGAGAAGAGAGTACGTCCTGCAAGCAAGATCTAACTCATCACTCGCTGTTATTTTTTAACAACAACAGCGTACCTCCGGACAGGCTTGTGCTGTTCAGTGACGACGACGTGTTACTTCAGCCTCCCCAGGGAGCTTCTGAAGTAGGATCAAGAATAGGCGCGGTATTGGAGAAATATAAGGCGAAGCTGGTCATCAGCACTGAGCACGACTGCTTCCCCCCCCAGTTCGAGGAAAAGCTCAAGGCTTACGCTCCTTCTGACGCAATCTATCAGTGTCCCAATACGGGTGCCTGGGCTGGGTATGCGGGCGGGGTGGGCCCTTTTTTCGAGTCATTCGTTCAAGAGATAGACGGGAAAGATAAAAGTATTCAAGGCTTTATGGATGAGAGGATGAGGTCGAGGGCGAACCCAAATTTATTTGGAAAGTACAAGTCGTTTAGTAATGTGAGTGGCTGATGCCGTGTGTAGTTTGAAAACGCTGCAATGCTTGCGCGGACTAATCCTAACCCACCCTTTCGTTATGTCTCTTTTCGTCGCAGGACCAAGCGGCGCTGAGCGAAATTTATATTCAGGAAAACGGCCAGAAGTCGGCAGTCTTCGACAACGTTACGCTCGACTATCAAACTGAACTATTCCAAAGCATGTTCGATCTGGGAATCGAGCTCAATCTGGTAGAAAATAGAGTGCAGAATAGCGTCAACTCGGCGATGCCCTTCCTAGTGCACTATAACGGTGGAGCGAAGGCTGCAGATGGATGTGAGTTTCAGTTCTACTCTCTTGGCTCGCCTCTACATTTGCATAATGAAACTCCTTGGCTAATTCCGGCTTATCAATTCTCACCCCGACGCCCGACGCATCCATATACCACACGCAGCGGCCCCAATGGGGGGCATCATCAACACCAATTTCCATCGACCAAAACTCATCAAATCGTACAGAAATGGCCTCGGAAGCGATGGCAAACCCTGGGGCAGAGTTACGCAACAGGAATTAGAAACCTTTTTCACTTTCCTAGACTCGTTTACCATGACTGAGGTTCACGAGCAGTACGACGCCATTTGCCCTGCAGCGTGGTTGCCCTAAAAAATACTCGAAGTTTAAATAAAAAGAAGAAGCTTTCCCTCTGTTTATGCTGTATTTTCTACTTGTCTACCGTATCCGCCCAGCCTCCTTCGAGGCCTTCCAGCACGAGGCACTCGTTCAACTTATCCACGATGAGACCCCGACAAATTGTATCTTGCAGTGTATTCCGCGGTTTACCGAGACTGCATGCAACGCCGCTGTACTGATGCCCGCACCAGAAAGATTGTCGGCCGTAACATATGTTGCTGTTTGTAGGGTCGAGCATTTCGATCTTACAGGTCCCCCTGTGTGCCCCTGTGTCGAATACTTCGTTAGCGCCGTGCGGAGTGACTAGGATGGCTGCCTTCTGAACCATTTCAACCTGCTCCGATATGGTCCCGAGGTCCTTGTCGGCACGAAGGACAAACTCAAAATCGTTTTCTTCCGCCCAATTTTTGACCGACTTTTCTATCTCGTCGTGATTGGCGGGTCCCCTACCACCCCTCTTGGTAAGAACGATTCTACACGAGATACGGGTGAGGGTCCTTGATACGCGTTTATATGTGGGTCTCTATGAACACACTGTCTTACCTCCTCCTTTGCTTAGCGCCGATCAACTTTATTAGCGATTGCTGAAGCCATTCGATCTGCTTCTTAGCCGGTGTTCCGCATCTACCAGCTTCAGGAACGAGCAGATGCTTAGCAATCACTTTACCGTCCACCACCCTATCTTCTTCGACACCAAACAGCGACAACCAATTGACGACGTATTTTGTCTTCTCGGTAACGTGGATCACGGATCTTTTCACCTGCTCCGGCGTAACGTAAGCAAGAGCCATCATCATCTCCCCAGGAAAGTGCCAATGTGCCGATCCCCAAAGAGCCGCGAGTCCAATCACGTGCTCGTATTCTTTTGCACCCTGTGAAGAGCCGCCTACAAGAGGCTGAAAAGAAGGTGTTAAAAATTGAAAACGCTACTGATGAATTTACTTATTACAATTCCTTACCTTATACCAGGCACAGCCTCCGTTCACCACGCCCTTGGCCACGTGAGTGCTCACAATCCAGCCGTCTGCATCGAGCCAAACATCACTAAATACTGCCAAACGCTGTCTCATGGGCTCGTGGTCCATGTGGGTCATCACATCAGAGAACGCTTTAAAGCCAGCCTCCTCGTATTTTCCAATCGTGACCTGCGAATTGGAGTTAGAGGCGGGAAGGGCGGTGACGAAGTAACGGCCCCGCGCAAGAAACCTAGAGGCATTCTCACCTTCCCCGGAAATCTGTTGAGGTCTTTCGCGTTTATCTGCGCTTGTCTATTCGCCGGTGACAGGAAAAAGTTCCCCGGACCCTTCTTCTCCCAAGACAAGTCATCGGAAACCTGCAAGCTCAATTCTTCCGGAGTGCCTTCAAAGTTGTATTGTTTGTACCATGTGCCATCGTAAATTTCGTCTTTCCATATGTAAGGGATATTGATCTTGTTCGGATCATTGTAAAGGTTAACTGTGGGGGCGACAAAGGGGGCAGGGTTAGAAGTGAGAAAACTCTTGAAATAATATCCTCGAGAACAAACTGACCTACGCCCGATTCAAGATTCTTCTGATCTTCAGGGACATTGTATAAAGGAACATTCCAAGAGCTGTGAGACCCTTCAAAAAATACATTTGTGGAGGTCTCAGCAGAGGTAGCGCTTGGGGGAGAGGGGACTTCGGAAGGAATTTTGGGGGCCAGTGGAGGGGGAGGGGGGGGCGGGGGGGTCTCCGTAGCAGGATTGTCCCCCACGGCCAGGTTTGCAACAGGGTTGGAGATGTGGGAGGGTTGGGAATCCAATTTTGCATCGCCATTTACAACTGCGCCACCGTGATTGCTGATCTTTTCATGGTGTGTATTGGTTCGATAATCAGCATCCTTCGATACTATATGTATGTAGGTGGGAAGCTCATCTCGAGAGGAAAGGAGGAGGATCGAAACGATGGCCAGGGAAGCAAAGATGAGGATCCCGATATTGGAACGCATTTTTTATTTGAGTTTAGGGGGGGGGTGGGGTGTAGTAATAATATTTCCTGCCAAATCCCCGTCCGCAATATTCGATATCCTTCAATTTCTCCTTCTACAACGCGACAATGGTATTTTTCGTGAGGCCACACAGCTGTGTAGTGTATATAATGCGAATAATGGATAAATAATGGTTCAATACGACGTTTGTGTTACACAATCCACCAAACAAAAACTTCCAATCTGGTCGATCGCAAATCCTCACGACCTCCCTTTCATCAATTGCTCCTCCACGTCCTCTATTTTGAATATCGATTTTACAACAGGGACAAGTATGGTCACTTAACTGCGGTGATATGGTAAATTATGACAAAAGCGGGCTTACTTGTCAAATTAGAAAATATGGGCTGGGCGCTAAAACCTAGTTCACCCCACAGTCTCACACGTAAGTCCTACGTTCTTAACCGCTCGTTATCTCGGGTTTTAAACATTAAAGCGTTGCTTTGAATGTGATATTGTTTTAAACGAGTCGGTTGAAAAGTAATTTGGGCGAACGTAGGATCAATGAGCAGGGAGCATATGAGATCGATTTTCGAGGTCACATACTGGCAGATGCAAATGAGCGGTGTACTTTTTATGGTACTTTCGTACTCTGACACTGTAACACCCTCGCCACGTCCACTCAGATTTCTTGCCCTCTTGTTCAGTATCCCCACAACCCCTACCTCATAAAAATGGGTCGCAACAAACTCTCACAGATCTCCTTCATGGCCATCTTCTGCTACGCCTTTATCTACATGATTTTCAGCAACCCTCCTCAATTTCACTCTCGTCCCAGTGCCATCCAAAAGCTAAACTTCAAGCACAACTTCGACCGTGTTGATCTCGTAGGGAAAGAATTTACATCGGAAACCTACATTGAAGCCGTTTTAAGTGGAGAACAAATTTCTCTGCAGAGGTGGCAACGTCCAAGCAGTTTCCTCAAACCACCAATGACTTCGCGTCTCGAAGGTACTTATGCGACACTCTGGCTGCAGCAAGTACACAGTTGGTTCGACTCTGATATTGACCGTTTAGCAGAATTTGTTTCTGAGTCAAAGGCAGCAGGTGAGGCTCCGCGAGGAGCGAAGCGTCAAGATCGGAAAGTGTTAACAATGTGGTATTTGCTTACAATACGATAAGCCGCGCCGTTAAGCCTTCGGATTTAATATTGACGCCGCTTTCATCGCTACGCAATTCTAACTCGCCAACGCGGACCTTCATGCGACTCGCTACGCTTATAAAGGATTCGAAGGCATTATGACAGATGTTCCTTGGTCTTGGACGGAAAGAGAGAGAGAAGGCGACGTCGATTTTAAATCATTTTCTAAGGACTGGATGGGGGAGGTTTGCAAGCAGGGTCTTAAATTGCACATTGTTTTGAGGGTCAATGAACTCCCACCTTGGATACCAGAAAATGAGCTGGACGAACTCAGTGAAAGGGGCTTCGAAAAACGTGAAAAATGTAATAAGGTTTTCAAGAGCACTAGTATGGGATCTACCAGGGCGATGAAAATGGTGAACCAATTCGTTGCGAAGAGCATCGAGTTCTACACAAGTGAATACGGAGACTGCGTGGAATCCTTCAGCCCTACACTTAATAACGAGCTAGAAACACGATACACTCAAGAGAGAGACTGTATGAGGGACTTCAACCATGGCATGCTCTTAAAATTCGAAAAATGGCAACAAGATCGAAACTTCGAGAGCGTGATAGAACCGGCGGATTATCACCTCCAGTGCAGCCCCATTGTGACCGTTGAGCTTCAGCGATGGTGGGATTTCAGGAACGATGTTCTTGCAGAAGTGTACGGAAACCTATGTGGCCTCGTTTCAAACGCAAACCGGCGCTGCCTGTTGCATATAGGAGAATTCTTTTCATCCACTGATCGCATCAATGGAAACGCTATCTCAAGCCTCCTCGCCATGCCACAGGTGACGGACCTAACTATGGACTCCAATATGGCTCTCTGGGGTGGACCAGTCAGTCCCAGCGTTGTCGGGATCCTCATCGATGCCTCTAGAAAGGCCGGAAAAATAATTCACTACGAGGCTGCCACTGAACGTATCTTTCCGTGCGACGATCATGGAAAAATTGCGCACAACGAAGAAGGTGCAGGTATTTTGGCGGCTGCCAAACTCATGTACAACGAAGCAATCAACCGGGCGCTTGAGTCGGGTGTTGATGCTCTAGGTTTCACAAACTTATGCGAGCCCAGCTTTATCTCCGAGTTTCTTCCTGGTGAGGGAAAGACGGAACTGCTCAGTCTCCGTTCTGCACGAAGCCCTGAAATTCTTCCTACAGCAATAATTTACCTTCCGTTTCGTATATTTGCCGCAGTCGATCGCCAAATCGCCGGCGTCGAATCCATTGACGGTGTCAAATGTGATCGTCCTGCTCTACCTTGTTGGCACCCTTCATTCTCGAAGCTTCCAAAGTTTGGCGCTGGCCTGAAACTTCTAGATGGCTGTGCACAGGACATTTATCAGTTCAAATTGATGGAAGTGTGGGACAGCCTTAGGTTACGGCACGAGAGGGTTTCAATTGTGATCGAGGCAGAGGGGCTTGATGACGAGCAGCTTCTTAGCGAAGTTAAGGAGATTATTCACATAAATATTAAAGGAGTGCCTTCGGAATTCTCAGAGCGGGGGTTAATCAAGGAGTCTATAAAAGAAAGATTTATAAGTGTAACTTTGTAAAACAATCCTTGATAACTTTTGACTTTCTGGCATTAAAAGTGTCAACGATTATGAGTCCTAGTGCTGGAGGCCAACAAAGTGCTCAAGCCCTTTCTTCAAGAAACCGACTATTTCCGCTCTCCAGACTCCCCAATTTTTTCGCCACCCGAAAGAACGCCAATTGGCCATGTGCTCCTCCCTCCGTGCCCGCTATTTTCCTTCAACGAGGGTTTCTCCGCACGTCCTTATTAGATAATTACCACAACTGTCCTTGGCATCTGGATCGGCCTCCTCGTGGGTTTGGTAGGCGTCATTCTCGTTTAAGAGAGGTAGAGAGGAGAGAGGGAAGGGGAGAGGGTGTCATTTGCGTCGTCCTCGGATGGTAAGGGGGGGGAGGTTGGCAGCGGGAGCTACCTTTTTTAAGGGGGGATTGAGGGAAAATAGAACACTTGGTGATAGGATTTTAAGGATCAATACGATACGATACGCAGTGAAAGAAAGAAAGAGTATTGGGGTTAATTATAGGGTTATAGAGAAGAAATATAGTTTTATACAAAATCCCTCCCTATTTACTTTTGTTTACTGCATTAAGAAAAGTAAAAGAACGCCGAACAGTTTTTTGAAATTCGAGCCTTTTTTACTTAACACGCCTCTCTCTCATTCCTTTTCTTCTTCTTCTCTCTCTCTCTCTCTCTCTCTCTCTCTCTACCCACCCCCCCCCCCTCCCCCCACGCAGTTGGTTTCGCAGGTAATAAGCACGTTGCAGGGGTTGGAGCTGCAGGGAGGTGCAAATGGATGGAGATCAGGTGATATGGAAACCAGAAGTATGCTTCACGATCGGTAATCCAGAGAATTGATAACCAAACAAATGTATCTTCGTTAAGCAGAAAATGGAAGATGGGAAGAGGAGAAAGCTGAAAAATAAATGGTTAAAACAGTCCAGGTCGGCCCGGGCTGCCTAGAGTCTCCTCTGCTCAAGCTTAGCCTTAAAGGTCTGCTGTTCTCCCTTACACTCACGTCGTCTATTCAAGCCCGGTGGGAGTATGTGCAATTGTTTCCGCCGGAGGTTATCCTGCACTGGCCTGTAAATCTTTGGAGGTGAGAATTGGGATGTTTGCGTGTCGTAGGAGGCGCTTTTGTTTGGGTTTTGGTGCGGATTATGGTGTGCACGAGA
>BLQM01000002.1:195493-209740 GCA_012489335.1 Triparma laevis f. inornata
GGTCGAGTACGCCTCCAATGTTTCGTTGCTACTAGTGTATGTCATCCCGACAAAGACGATGATCAGGACAGCCAACACGAATATCAGCCTTGTCTTCTTGCGGTACAAAAGAGTTTTGACATCGATGTTCTTTTTCCCCGCGAGAGATAAACTACAAGTCTAAACATTGCGATGAGGAGACCAATCATGAACTGTTGAGAGAAGGGCTGCCCAAAGAAGTACATCGAGGTAACTATGTTGAAGGCGCGTTTAAAGACGTTGAGAATTGCGTGCATAACAGGGTCATATGGCTAAGCACTAGGAAGGAGAAAGAGTTGTAAGCGGTGTACGTGACGGAAGAGAAAATGGCCTCGGTCGTGATATCTGATACTGGGGTCACGGAGAACAATGCCATCGATAAGACGGCAAGGAATCCAACGAACACAGCACCCAAAGAGCTGATGAATGCGAAAAGGAGGAAGCCCCTGGGTTTGTCGGTAAGGGAATTTTGAGGACCACCAACAGGCACGCGCTCTTTTCAAAGCTGACGGTAAACTTTGTGAGCACGTTTCTAATGGGCAGCACGGTGTTCGAAAGCAGCGCCACACCAATAGACAGAGAGTTGAAAGACGAGTCCTTGAAAGAAGCGAAACAGGACCCAAATATAACCAGGAGGACCCCTACCAAGGTGGTTCGATTACTTGCTGTCTTGAACACCAGGGCATCACAAATGAAAGTCGCAACCGGTTCCATAGATTTGATGAGCTGGACAAGACTAACGCTGCCATAAATATAGCCAATGTTGGTACACAACGTACCCGTGGCATTGCAAACAGCTATTATGACGAGACGCTTGGCTTTGGGGGGATCCGATACCCTTTTTGTTTGAAAGTACGACCACGGGCTTTGTTGTCCATTCCTGAATAAGCTGTGGTAGAGTTTCCCTGAAATACCAGCGGTCGTCAGTTGCACGAACGTGACGACAAGGGAGAGAGAAAGAAGGGGCAAAAACAGTTCTTCATGTCCAAGCTCTGAAACGCGGAAGACCATCTTCGTGTAATACGACGATAATGTGTTGGAAATGTACCACGCAAGCACCAGAGCTCCGACAAGAGACTCCATTGCACTGTTCGATTACACTTCTCGAGGAATAGGCTTTTAAAATTGTTGCTGGAGTTGGGTCTGGCTGCTTGGGAATAGAACAACTTGAAAATAATTGTTAAAATCACAGTCTGGCTCACGGAACAACTTATCATATGGTCGATTTCGGAAAAGCTATGTTGACACCCCCTAAACTGAAGCTCTGGTGGACATTTGACGTTGAATTGGTTGCAGCTGGTAGAAAATTGTCGTGTGTCGGCTCAGTGTGTCTTGGCGGGGGAGGAAGGGGCAGGGAGAGCAGGGTGAAGGAGGGACAGGGGGGGGGTGTTCCATAAAATGATTGAAGTAGTGCATAAATGTCTACTCGATTTTAATGTGCTATTGTCGCGGGATCCAGGTCAAGTGAAAGAAACGTATTTCGAGAAGAGAAAACTAGTAATTCGAAGAGTTTAAGAATGGGGAAGGTGGTTCGAGGTTGTGGGGGGATAATAATGGAATTAAAGGGGGGCGGGGAAAGAATCGATTTTTTGAAATATGAAGAGGAATCGTCTCGTTGTTCATCTTATTAGTCACGTCCTCCGTGCCATTTTCGACCAAAAAATCCCATCCCCCCCTTCCGTATTACAACCGAATTTCAGAGTCTTCTGCTTGCCATCCACGCCTGCCCTTTCGTCTTCTCCAGGTGTTCTTAACGGTAGAGCCCATTGTTGATCCTAAAAGAGAGGAGAAGGTCGGCACGTGAACGATCGGCTTTTGGTGAGACTTTATGCTAGTATATATTGTGGTGTGGTGTGGTGAAAAATGAAAGAACCGTTCGCTTCGCTCAACTTTCTCTTCTCACCTATCGATGACGTAGTCGGCACTTGGTTTGAGAGCTACGAACTTGCTCTCGTACTTCTTCAAAACATCCTTCTCCCTGCTGGTCAAACCAGCGATGTTATAGATGTCTCCGACAGACGAGTAGGGACCATTGGAGACAATTTTGCCAGCAACAGCGGGGTACATGCCGGGCATTTTGAGGTAGGCGCGGACATTGGCGTTGTTCACGTCAACCTGGGATCCGCCGCCGAGGTAGCCGAGGCCCTGTGGGGGGATAGAAGGGAGGGGGGAGGGGGCGGAAGGAAGGTTTCTTCTTTGTGAGTTTCGTGCATCATCGCAAGATCGAAAAGCGTCGAAGTGTCGGGACTTCGACCTGACAGTGGACCATCTCATCTCCGCGACGATACGACCTCGTCCGCTTCCCCGCGTCGGCTCTCACCTCATAGTCACGGATAGCAAACGCGGGCGCTGCTCCAACAACCGCAGCGGCGGCTCCAGCAGCAGAAGTGAGGAACGCGCGACGGGAATCAGCAGCGTTCAACTGGGTCGAGGGTTTTGCTGCGGGCGCGACACCAGTGAATGCGGAGGCAGCGCTGGGGGGGAGAAATTGTTTGGATTAGAGTGCTATTATGCGTGTCGGGTCCTCATCAGGTGTTTTAACCCTAAATACATTTTCACAGGGCGTCTGGCGGTCATTCGTGCGTCCTTGGCGCGCGTAGTGGCACGCTTGGGCGGCCTGATTTCAGAGTGGTTCGTTTGTGCGCCGCAAAAGAGGGATTTTCAGGCTAGTAGAAGCCGGATCATCGCTTACAGTGCATAAAGAGGAGCCTAAAAATGAGCTAACAACGCTTTTTGAGAGGTTCCGGTTGTAAGTACGGCGTAGGATGAGTTATCTTACGTGATGAGGAGGGCTAGGACTGCGAGCTTCATGTTTTGGGGAAATTAGCCAAATTTGGATTTGCCATTTTTCCTGTGTGGGTTCTGCCCATTCAAAGCACAATCAACACACCTTCCGGTAACTAATGTGTTCATGTTTCGCAATGTGGTGCTTTTTGATAACTCTGAATTACTCCTGCTCCGCGGTCGCGGTACACCCTCCGCCATAATCCCTTTAAAACCTTGATGCAGGGCAACTCCTACATCCGCCCTTCACCCTTTTTCCCACCGGTGGGGGATGTTGATCGCCGATATCCCTTATTTGTGCATCTCAGCCTCTCTGACTCTCGTTCCTCTCCCCAGCTTCAAATATTGCGAGCCACCATCATGGCCTGCGAGTATTCTGATGCCCTAGTAGCTCAGGCTATCTTGGCCGCCTACTTTGTCGTGACTATCATCATGAGTGTTTTGGTTATGGTTTGCACCAAAAAGAAGGAAAACGACAAGTATGCCGGGGACAAGATTATGCTGACGAACTACATGGGCAAGTTACCGATCTTTTCCTTTCTCTTTTCTTTCGCATTGTTGTGTGTTGGAACTGGGTTGGCTTTCTTCAATCCGTGCTTTGAAATGAGGACGTTCACGATCGACAAGAATACTGAAAATTACATCAAGAGCAACAACCCGGATACTGACAACTACGACGCTCTGGGTGCAGCCATCATGCACAATGACGATACATTTGGCTGGCCGTACCGCAGGCGTTCGCGCAATCTGCTTTCTGCTCTAGGCGGCCTCGGCTCATTCCCAGATGACGGGTGTTCCGACTTCATGTGCCTTGACAATATTGGGTTCGAGGTCCTGGACGAAGAGGTGAGACGAACGGATGGGGGGGGTGCTGGTGACACATGCGCGCTGTCGAACAATCAAAAACCAGGTTCTAACTCAACTTGTCCAGGACCTCGGAAGGACCAGTCGTCGGTTGAGTAGTAAATATAAAAGGCAAAAGTCTCAGCTCACCTTCGTTTACGCTGTTCCTGGTCTCGGTGAAACTCCTGGTAACATTTTCACCAATCAGAATATGCTCGCCATCAACTCCTTTGAGAACGAGATTAAGAATCTGCCGGAGTACACCACCTTCTGCCGCAAGAAGAGCTACTACACTAAGAATTCTGGCGACACTCAGTGCGCGACGCAGGCTAGCGCTGTCACTTCTTGGTTTTTTGAAACGTCAGCGGACGGTTCTGTTCAGTCGCTTTTGAACGTTGATGATACTCTTAGGTCGATGGCTGAAAACGGCATCTTCAGTTTCATGGATGTGTACTTTTCCTTGAATTACCGCCAGTCAAACTTAACTCGATCTAACTACAACTTCGACTACCAAGGCAAGGAATCAGCCTACGAGAAGTTTCTGACCGAAAAACTGGTCCCTCTTGCTCGCAGCTCCCAAAACAAGAACTTTCGGGTGTTGTACTTCGCCCAAGGATATCTCTTTGACTGGGAGGTTGACAGCGCAGTTGTACAAGACGCCAAATGGTCAGCGTTGTCGTTTTTAAGCGTCTTGGTTTTTGTCTGGCTCCATACTCGTTCCGTCATAATTTCGGTAAGAAAATAGAGAAGAACCTTTGGTGGTAATCGTACATCGTCTTCTTACTCACTACCCCCGGTCTCTAGCTTCTCGGGATGTTTGGAGTCTTGACCTCAATCCCCATCTCTCTCTGGATCTACCGCGACCTCTTGGGCTACACCAGCTTTAGCATGCTAAACGTCCTCTCCCTCTTCGTCATCATGGGCATAGGAGCCGATGACTTATTTGTTTTTTTTGATACCTATAGGGTGGTTGTCAACGAAGACAAGAGTATCGAGGAGGACAGGCAAGCGAGGCTTGGAAGGAGCTTTCACCGGGCAGTTGGAGCAATGTCGGTAACAAGCTGCAGGTGAGAAGTGGGGGGTGCGAGGAGAGGAACGCGTTACTTATTTTTAGCCACCGAATTCATTCTGACTCAACTCGTTTCGCTCGTTACATTGCAGTACTGCTGCTAGCTTCTTTGCAAATGTCGTCAGCTCGCTGCCAGTGATTAGGGAGTTTGGGGTTTTCATGGGACTTGTGGTATGCGTTAACTTTGTAGTGGTTGTCGTGTACTTCCCCAGTGTCCTCGTCATCGAAGAGATGGTCACGAACATCTTGAGATGCAAATGCTGCAAGAAAAGGGAGGATGACACCCTTCGTGCGTCCTTTGCAAAGGGTGAGTCGTTCATGGCTATGCGGGAGAGCTTTCAGGCCGCGGCTGACGAAGGCGGGGAGACACCCTCCTTGAGAGACTCCTTGAGGGGGCTCTTCACTAGTAGTAAGAATGTCGCTTACGACAGAGACAGCTTCGTCATCAAGGGAGTCGACGGTTGGGGATGCGTTGATCGGTTTTTCTATAATGTTTGGAGTCCAATTGTGTTCAACTTCCGTTTGGCCATTGTAGCCGTGAGCATTCTTGTCGTTCTAGCCTCGATCGGATTCAGCGCCGTCATGGTGAAACCTGCTGATAAGGCGCCTAGCTTCTTCCCAGTGTGTCATAACCTTGGGATGTTAGAGGTGGTCAACAACGAGTTCGTCGCGACCGAAGGTGTGGAGACCGAGGAGGCCGACGAGCAGGCTTGGGGTATAGTCGATGGGGGTGGCGGGGGTGACGGTGGGGGGGGTGGAGATGGCGGAGGTGATGGGGACGGAACGCAATTTGATTTCTGTCCTATTGTCAGCGGCGTCCAGTGCGATGGACGTGGCATCTGCAACACTCTCACCGGGCAGTGCATTTGTCACGAGGGCTACGTTGGTGCTGATTGTAGCCGCGAGGAGACTTCGAATCCGTCGGACAACAGCAACAACATTGTACCCGATGGAAGCACGTTTGTGGTGGGTGGCGGCGGGGGGAGGAGGCTAGAAGGTGAGGATAGGGCGAATGGAGAGGTGTCGTTCTTCTCATGCTAACTCCGCGCCTCCCTCATCGCTATCTTCGTCAGTTTCCACGGAGACCATGACCTTAACGAACAATGGAGACTTCTCCCTGAACTGGTATTTATATGACTACGACGACGCAGCGGGAACTCCGGTCTTCCTCGGTAACGATGACTCTGCCATTCCCGCTTGGCTGGAAATCGGATCTTACTCCGGAAGTATCGACGCCGGTGATGGTTTTGGCGTGACTTTGACATTTGACACCGATGAAATGAGTTGCGATGACGGCTACGCTTGTGTCGAGCATTATGAATGGTACTTTTACCAGACGGGTGCCGAGCCTGAAGACGCCACCAAGATTAGGGCGGAGTTGCACAGGTCGGGAATCGGCCCAACTCCCCCTACTCCTACGCCTCCTTCTCCCACGCCCGCTGCTGAAACTGAGGCTCCTACTTCTGCTCCCACTTTTGCTGACTGTAACAACGCCTTCTGCAGCCATAATGGTCGCTGCGCCAGCGATGAGTGCACGTGCTTTCCAGGTGAGTTTTTCTTGGAGGAGGGGAGGGGCTACGAGGAGTGAAATGACGAATTACGGGAGGGGCTACGAGGGGCTACAGTAAAATGACGAATTGGCATGAAATTATTTTGACCGGATTCTGTCTAACCTGAAATTACAATCAACAAATACACCACAGGCTTCGTCGGGGATCAATGCGAGACCGCTTTGACGATCGAGAAAACGAGTCAAATCAAAATTGACTTCTTTTGGGGAATCAAGGGGATCGATAGGGCGGCTGCCGACGCTGAGTATACTCTTGGAAAGGCGATTTACGACCCGTCCTTTGATATTGGCGAAAGCGAAGTCCAGGTAAGGGTCGCAGCGACAGCGAGGAGCGAAGCTTCATTTTTTTCTAACTCTGGGACTGCGTGCAGTTGTTTTTGAGAGACGCTTGCAACCAGTTCAGGGCGAAGAACGACACCCTCTTGACCTTCCCTCGTGGTAAGGATTGGAGCTGTCCTTTTGAGGAATTTGATGGCTGGCTGAGAGAAAAGTCGTACGATCCTCTTCCTCTTGCAAAGGACGTGCTGATGGATAGGCTGGTTGGCACTGGCGGCTTCTTAAGCACAAGAACATCAACGTTTGACCCTAAGAAATTCTTGGGCCTTAACTGGGAAACGAGGGAGCTGCACTGGACTCGCATCCAGGTGGACACCGTTCTAGAGGAAAATCTTGGGAGTACAGAGGGGATGCCGATCTACGAAAAGTGGGACACGTTCGCTGATGAGGTCAACGCTGCCGCCCCAGTCAAGTGTGGAAAGATGATGATGAGCAGCTTCTTGTGGGTCAGGATCATCTCCGAAAACATCTTGGTCAAGAGCACCATCGAGGCCTGGGCGATTAGCAATCTGAGCGCCTTCGTCTGCATCTGCCTCTTCACACGGAGCCTCTACATTAGCGTGCTGACGGCACTCACCATTTTCATGATCGTGATGTGCTTAGTTGGCGCAATCGTCTGCGTCTTGGGTTGGGAGATGGGCGCGATGGAAGCGCTGAGCGTCACTATCTTCGTTGGGATGGCCTGCGATTATTGTTTGCACATCGCCCATGCGTTCATGCACTCGGACGCACCCAACAGCCACCTGAAGGTTCGCCAGGGGCTGATTATGGTCGGCAACGCCGTGCTTGGCGCGGCCATCACCACCTTCGGAAGCAGCATCTTCTTGCTCTTCTGCACGATCATTTTCTTCAACAAGATGGGCATCATCATAGGCATCAACACTATTTGCTCCTTGGCCTTTGCCTTGTTGATTTTCCCCAGTATGCTCACCCTCGGGGATAATGACAGCGGCGGGAATAAGAAGGGGCAGAGAGGGGCCGGAGGGGGGCGGGGTGGGAGGTCGGGTGGCGGAGACGGCACAGGAGAAGAGGACGGCATAGAAATTGGAAGCGTTGGCGTTGGAGAGGTCGGGGGGGAGGGAGATGGGAAGCAGGAGGAGGAGGAGGAAGGCAGACTTTCCACAGCATCGAGGAACAGCGACGTGGTGTAAGAGGGTTAAGAGGGTGGAGGTGGATGGGGTTGGGGCGAGGAGGACGGGGTTGGGGCGGGGAAGGAGGGCGGGAGCGAAGTGCAGGGGAAAAAGAAAGGAAGAAGAATTATGAATTGTTTCTAAAAAGCGAACGATTATCTGTTTTACACACGTCTACGACCCCCTTTTCGGCACCGACTCGTAAAGGCCACCACGCACGTAGAAACTACCTTCTTCGGTCGGCCTTCTCGCTGCGTAAACACATAAACAACACCAGCCTGAACGCAGCCAAAGTGATACAATTTTCTATTCTCGAGACTTTTCATCGTTTAGTATTGATCATATTTGGTCCTTTGAGTCACTTGAGAGCAAAAGTTTGAAAGTAACTTTTTCCAGAAAGGCTCATCTTCATGTTCTTTAAAAAAATCACCTTTCTGGAGTTTATTTGCTATATAAATAGCATATTCGGCATCTTAGGGTATCTTAAATAGACAAATCCTGCAAAGTATGACCAATATAGGCCCAAAAACTTCGATTTTTAAAACCAAAAATCATGTTACTGACCTTTTTCAAGTCTGTAAGTGGCATATTATGTCATTAGGTGTCCTTAAGATGCCAGATATAACATAGAATGGCCTAAAAAATAACTGCGCTGATTTACGATTTTCATATTAGATAGGCTCCAGGGTTAAAAAAAGATCTCTTTCACGCACTTCCCGCCGCGCAAAACCAACCAAAATAAGGAGCAGCTCTTTCAGATTGTGATCAAGCCCGCTGTATATTTAATTTTTGCCTCCGCGTGAACCCCGCGACGGTGTGTGCACTACATATCTAGCTCGCAGAACAAGATAAAAAGGCTGAAGAGGCTGACTCCTTCAACCCATAGGACTGTCGCTACTAATCACTAAATCCAGCTGGCGCTCCACTACCCGTAACGGAAATAGGCTCGAATATTGTTTATCATAAAAAAGAGCGTGTTGTTTTAACGTTACCCTAACCACCCCCAATTATCTCTCCACTTTTTGGCACGGTAACTTACGGCGTTCTACCAATTCTACCAATCAAAGCTTCGAGCTGCCCTTTGCGGCTGACCTTCCAGAAGACGAGCCTGTCCGGCGAGTACTTGTTTATCAACTTGTCGTTGTTCCAGAGGTCAGGACACCGAGCATTTGAATCGCTCCAGGTGTATTTATGGTTTGTCAAGTCCCTGATGGCGTACCCGGCAAGCATGACCGCCCTCGATAGTCCCATTTCGTAGTCCACTATCAGCTGGTCTCTCCCGTGTCTCCCTTGCAGCTGATCTCCGCAATCGTATATAGCGCCAGATTCAATTATGATAGAAAGACCTTCTCTGTCTGTGCTCCACAACATTGACTGTATGTGCGGATGCTCGACGTTCAGCTTCCCCCCACAGTTGATCGTGATCCCTGACAGCTTCACCCTTGAGTTGATCATCTTGGTGAACGTGAATGCCCAAAAGCGGGTGTCCTGCGACGAAAGGAAGGGGCCACGAAGGCCACAATTGAGGAACACAAGCTTGTCAAAGACAACCCTGCGATGCACTAATACTTCCCTCGCAGACTCCAGGTCGTAGCACCTGTCACTTCGCGTTACAACTTGGATTTCCCCACACGATCTATTCTGATGTGCGATGATTTCAGAATAATACGCAAGGGTAGCCTCGGTGAGGACCAGATAAACAGCCACATTTAGGTCACATCCATGATACGACGACGGCAAGCCATAGGAAAGGAAGTATTCAAAATTGTCGAGATACAGCTCGTCGTTGAGCGCAGTAGGGCCAGAGTATATAATCAGAGTGGGAGAACGAGAAATGTGAGCAGGGGGATTCAGAGCATTATCTTCGATAATATCGCTTGACTTTACTCCTTGCCATACTTTTTGGGGGGCCGCAGCTCGAAAGGAATGCGCGTCCTGGAAGTTGCTGCCTACATCACGCACAGCCTCGAAACCGCGAACCCCGCGGCTCTGCGGACGTACAACATGTTGTACATGTGTGACTGTGTTTTTTTGGTCAAGGTACGGGATGCCATGACCAAACATATAAATTGAAATCACCAGCCACGAAATCACGAAAAGGGTCACCAGATAAACCAACCGCCGATGTATCATGCCCCCACCCCCCAGACTCAAACTTCAAGCGTGATCAACTGGAAAAGAAAGTCAATCTTTTTACCAACTTTTATTGGCCTGAGCTCCTGGGAATGTTTTAGTATTGGCCATCCCTTTCCACCTTCAAAATAAGTTGCTAGCGGCACCTCTTCACCACGGCAACAAGCAGCTATCCCACCCAGGCTAACGACAGAGACACTGACGACCACAACAGCAGGTAAGAATTTGTATTTTTGATGTGCGGGAGATAAACCCTTTGGTCCGTACATCCCAACCCAAGCAACAAGCCGACGCAAATTTCGTCCCTCGTACAACGAGTACTAACCCCCCCCCACCCAAACGAACCAACCACTCTCAGCATTACAGTTCCTTACAGGCTTTCATTAATCCACCTCATTACGTTAGGAATTACTCAAACACGAAATGGGTACTTTATTTCGATCAGCAACTGCGTCAAGATTAAAGCTAAAATATATCCCTGTATTTATCTTTTGCTGGTTGATATTTACTTTTCTGTTCATATTTTCCTTTTCCCCTCAAAATGCAGCTCTTAAAGAAGCAGGGAAGAAATTCCAAAAATTCACTGGCATTAAACGGGAACATTATTATACGGTCTGCAACGGTCTCAGCAACCAGCTTCTCGCACACGCTGGAAACATCGCCTATGCCATCACCCACAAGTTACCCGTGCTAATTCCTGACGCCTTTATCGTGAACGGTGTTCAAACCATTTCCAATAAGCGGGGAACCTCCCTCTTGGACGTCACACCAAGCAATAGCGACTTTATTAAGGTAAGTCATCAACAGAAATCAACAAAAAAGAGAACAGAGTAGAAGCGTTTCAATCGACAGGGAAACTGACGCAGATTGGCACAGACTGACTTAGGCGGACGAGCAGAATTTTAACTAACCCTCAAACTCTCCAATTCTTGCAGCTCTCAGACATCTTCAACACCGACGCTTTGATAGAGACCATCGAATCTCACGGTATCACGGCCGCCCTGATCCCGTACAAACACGAGACGCACGGCAATCTCGAGTGTTCATGGCTGTCGGTCATGTCAAACGCAAACCCCAGTATTGCCTCAGAAATCCTCACAAAGATTAAACCGAGCTTGTTTACACAGAAGGCTGTCAACCACCTCCGGTTTGGCCTCGAAGACGAGGATGCAGTTTGTGTTCACCACCGTGATGGTAGTGATTGGAAGGAACATTGCAAGACGTGGGAGAACATCCCTGACGGGGTCTGGCGTCACAACTGCGACCAAGAGCGCGGGCGTGCCCTAGCCATGGACGTAATGAACAGGCTCCTCCCAAATGAAAGTCTACCACCAATTTTTTATGTTGGCGATCACAAACCACCCGCTGATCTAGAACGAGCTGGTTTTACTGTAATCACCCGCAATGAGCTTATCGCAAATCTTCAGGATTCTATGAACCCAAATAACGATGACTTCCCCAATAACACCACCTCGGAGAACTCGGTTGCTTTATCGAACCAAGATCTTAAGGAGATCCTATCCTATCGCGGAGGTGCCTGCCCTTCGAACTTTCGAGATATCTGCGCTGTTGTTGATTTCCTAGCCTGTAGCTCCATCGACAATTTCATCGGTAACTCTGTCTCAACATTTTCAGCCCTTCAGATTATTCAGCGACAAGGCAAAGCAACGTGGTACAACAGCAGAAGCATACCTCTAGCTTCCGCTCTTAGGGCATATCCTATGCCGATCGTTTACACATACACCGAAGAGTCCGCAGAAACAGGAAAGTTCATGCTCATGACGAGCATACTGTCGGCCAAGTTTCACAATCCGAGCAGCCCAATTCATATTCTATACCACGGCTCCTCTGATGCAACCTTCCTAGCTTGGCTCGACGAAAACTCTGTCATCATTCATTATCATACCCCAAGTTGGATCGCCCTGATAACATCAATGTTCAAGCACGGCGATGTGAAGAAGTCGCATCTTTTCCATCACATTGGGAATTACATCGGAACATGGCAAAGGATAGACATACCGCTTTATATCAAAGCCGAGTACGTGCTTTTGATCGACTGCGACACCGTCGTGACAGCACCTTTCACACATGCTGATTTTGGACTCGAAATGACTAAGTCCATCGCCTTTAGTGNGAGGCCCCCAGCGACCAGGGCGCTTACCTATCCTTTTATGCCGACTCAAAAAAGTTTCTCCCTCGTATCTTCAACGTCAAGCCCTACTACACCCATACGTCTACATCAAGTGCTAAAATCGTGCACTACCACGGTGCCAAACCACACAACTATGTTGGCGAGTGGCTAGGAGTACCGTGCAGTCCGGCGATCAAATTCTTGTGCGAGAAGAAGGAGAAGAAGTCGCCTATCTTATGTTGGAGTTTGAAGGCGTTCGCCGACATCATCGCGAAAGACAGCGCGGTGCTCCTCAAGGATTACTGCAATAGCGCTTTTCCTGGCTCAGACAACAGTGCAGGTCACTGCTTCAAGTTCTTCACGGACCTTTCTAAGACTTCACACGACGAACTTACAAGAACAAGCTGCAAGGGGATTTTAAATGCAAGTCAATAAAATTTTCAAATGAAGAGGGTCAATTATTTTTACCGTGCATCCACTTCTCAATTATTTCGTTTTCGAACCGAACCGTTAGATTTTGATCCCACAAAAAACTTCATCTTGAAAACCCCAAAGACATAAAAGAAGCAGAAAGCAGCTAGACGAAACTCAAGATACAGATATAATATAACAATAAAAAATCAACGACGCAATAGCCAAGCACATATGTCTCATAAGAAAACAAATTTCGAAGAAGGTTGATGACAGAACCAGACCAGAGTGTCCAAGCCCAAATAGAAAAAGCAGTGGCCGTTCCCAGAGATGAAAACCAAATTTGAGAATTAAAAAAAGGCTCATGAGGAAAATCGTTATGGCCTCACTATGTTTCACCTTCACTGCGGTATTATTTATGATTGGACTTATGTATTCGCTTCTCAATCAGAGCCAAAACCACTCTTATCATACTGTTGGTCCCCATGGTCAAATACCCCACATTGCCTTCGATAAATTGGCATCTTTTCGACCAAATTCGAAAGATCGAACCAGGGTGTTTGTGAGCTATGCATACTCGGAGGGAGGATCAAGGCAGGATTCTTCGAATAACCTTGATTTCTTTTTGAGGCATGGAGCAAGTGTCCCAAACGATGCAACACTGACCGTGGACTATGGACTAACAGTGAATGGAGGGTGCACCAAGCCGCAATGCAAATCTCCCGAATCATTCACGTTTCCTAACGACAGGGGCGAGAAGCCCCACTTTCAAGTACTACATCGGGAAAACGGTGGCTTTGATTTTGGGGCTCATACAGCGATGCTTGAAAATCTCGACGCGCAAGCAAAGACGCAAAATTACGATGCATTCGTGTTCCTAAACGATGGCGTTACAGGACCAATTACACCAACCTACATGCCCCACGACTGGCACTGGGCCCTTGCTTTTGTTGAACGCTTGAGAGGAGGCGTCGGTCTGGTCGGAACTTCCATTGTGTGCCTACCAAAAGAGGACCTAGGTGGGCTGGGGCCAAAAGTAGAAGGTTTCGCATTTTCTTTAAGCTCCCACGCGCTTGAAACTACTCGCAGAAAGGGCACCAGCTTCCAGCAGCACAAATCCAAAGTATCGGCAATCCTTGACGGCGAATATAATTTGACAACTGTTCTTCTTGCTAATGGGATTAAAATCGACTGTTTACTGAAAGCATATCAGGGCGTGGACTGGACGGACAAGGCCCAGTGGAGCTGCAACGACCAAAAACACCCTTCAAGATCAGGTTCATACTTCGGCACGTCGTTCAACCCCATGGAGGTGCTATTTCACAAGTCTCACTGGGCAAATAAGGAATCAGTGAATGAAAAGGTTTTAGACATGTACGTGAAAATGACAGACGATGCCCTGACAAGAGGGTTTGAAATGTCCTCTTCGTACAACCCCTGAACGATCTCGACAAATCTGATGCAAGGTGACGAATAAAGGAAGACTCAATATAATAATCTCCGTGCCATTCTCCCTCTATAAAAAATTCTAGTACGGCACGAATTTCCCATTTTGCCCGATTCAATTTTGCAGAATTTGAGAAGGCATAACTTAATGAAAGAAATAAACAATCAATACTTTATATGAAAAATCCTTTACAGAGTTCAGTCTGCTTTGTGCTCCGTCCTAAGGACACCAGCGTTCAAATAACATTGTCCTCCACGTACTGACACGCAACGGCCCCGGTCCATCGCCCACGCCTCACTTCTTAGCCCTCTTGAACAACTTATCCGGATATGTTCCGTCGGCAGTTAGGTTCTCCTTCATTCGCTGGAAGACGAG
>BLQM01000002.1:220121-241098 GCA_012489335.1 Triparma laevis f. inornata
CCTGAGGGAGACTTACGACGATTTCTTAGACTTCATTGGGACGCACAGGGACAACAGCCCTTTTAACGTCAAGATGAAGGGCGGAGGGGTCCTTGAGGCCCCCAGCGACCAGGGCGCTTACCTATCCTTTTATGCCGACTCAAAAAAGTTTCTCCCTCGTATCTTCAACGTCAAGCCCTACTACACCCATACGTCTACATCAAGTGCTAAAATCGTGCACTACCACGGTGCCAAACCACACAACTATGTTGGCGAGTGGCTAGGAGTACCGTGCAGTCCGGCGATCAAATTCTTGTGCGAGAAGAAGGAGAAGAAGTCGCCTATCTTATGTTGGAGTTTGAAGGCGTTCGCCGACATCATCGCGAAAGACAGCGGGGTGCTCCTCAAGGATTACTGCAATAGCGCTTTTCCTGGCTCAGACAACAGTGCAGGTCACTGCTTCAAGTTCTTCACGGACCTTTCTAAGACTTCACACGACGAACTTACAAGAACAAGCTGCACAAAAATCCTAGAGGCAAGTTTATAGCGTTTTTTCGTTTTTTCCGGGAGGTGTTCGAATATAAGTGTAAAAAATAATAAGATTTGTAAAATAAATCATATCAACACCCTTTTCACTTTACATTTTTAATAGTCCAACGTATGCAGACACGGCACCCACCGCGCCCACGATAAAGGCTCCAATCCAAAGAGGATTGAGCTTTCCATTCCTCTTGCCACCGAATTTTTTTCTACGAACCCTCCTCATTTCAAGCAGGGCCGCACCTCTTTCTGTTGCCTTCTGCATTTCAACGAGCCTAGACCCGAGCATTTGTGCAATACTCATTGTCGTGATCATGGGGTTAGCACCGGAGGCGGTAGGAAACACGCTCGCATCGATAACGTGAAGATTCTCGCACTCCCAGAGCTCGCCGTCTTCATCAACAGCACCAGCATTTGGGTTCTGACCCATTCGACAGCTGCCCATCTGATGAGCGCAAAAGAGCCCTAGCGAGTTGACGCCGACCCCGTTTTCATCAATCGCCTTATAGAAGGCTTCGACGTTGACCAGGTCGGCTGCACTAACCTCCGCTTTAGCAGAGGGAGCATCATATTGGGGCTGGTCAACGTGGCACGTCCAAATTTTCTCGACAGTGTCGCAAGCCCTCAAGATATCAAAAGCGCGCTTTAAGCCCTCCTTGATATTTTCCTCATCTCTTGTATCAGGTACGTAGTCGACAACCGGGTCGAAGCCTTTATTTTTTCCTGTCACGGTTCCACCTCCTATATCCCTTTGGAGCACGATGACCGCGACCATTTTACTTGATGACTCAAGAGCTTCTTTGAATTGTGATCCGTTTTTCCACGGAAGCGCCGCAGCCATAACCCCGGTGTGAACTGAAGGGCACTCTAACTTGGGACCGTAACCATCGTCGTTGACACCGTTCTGAAATTCTGTGCACACGGTAGTCATGGGTGCTCCCTCGTAACCGAAAACCTCCTCTTTGCATGTAGCCATGACAGCAGACACGGGGTGCAGCCGAAGGTTACTTCCGATATTCTTGTTCCTAAATCCAGAGCGTTGGAGGAAGAGAGGGGAGTGTAAGCTTCCCGCCGAGCAGATTACCTTGCGCCTGACGTTTAGCGTTTTCCACTTAGACGGCGAATCTTTGTCGGAGTTTGCGCACACCACAACTCCGGTGGCCTTTCCGCTCTTGGTTACAACCTTGACGGCAAGACCTTCGAAAAATTTACCACCGTTGTCACTGTACTCCCGAAGCCACGTGATTCCCCCTCCCTGTTTATTTCCCTGCCTTGGTCCAAAGCAAGTCCACCCTGCGCTCTTGAGACTCGTGTCTTTGATGTTTTGAGGAGCAACCTTCCATTCGAATTTGTTCTTGTCACAGCCCTCAATTAGTTTCTTGTTCATGCCGTTGTGGACGATACCTGTATCCGTGACCCCCATGTATTTCTTTACTTCGGCCATAGCGCCGTTGAACTCCTCGCCATCAGGGTGAAACTGACTTAGGCCCATGCCGTTCCATTCCTCTCGAACGTATTTGGGAGTGTCTAAACAGCAGCCCCAATTCACGGTCGAGCCTGCGATGAGTGTAGTGAGTCGCATTAAGATCGGCGTCGACGTGTTAGAAAAGCACTGGGAGATAGCGGTGTCGATACTGAGACTGAATCTTCTCGAGAACCGAAAAATATACTGAGCTCGTCACTTCGCTCCTCGCAGCGTCTCACCTCCTCCCAAGGCCGACCCAGCCAGGATCATCAAACTGCCGTCGCTGGTGGTCAAGAGTGATCCCTTCTCATAGAACTTTGACATCCCTTCTGACTCGCACTGACTCACATCCTTCAGGTCTGAGGGCAACGGGGTGCCCTTTTCGATAATCAGACACTTGCCAACCTGCGATGAGCGTAGCGAGTCACGTGAAGTTGGGGTTTACGATTAGAAATGGGCGGGGGTGACAGCGGCATCGACATCAAGAACGAAGTTACCAGCGCAGCTACTTATGACGCAAAGTACCCTAATTCTCAAGCTTGTCGCTCTGCTCCTCGTGGCGTCTCACCTTGCAAAGCTGCCTCGCCACGACCGAGCCTCCGCAGCCGCTGCCGATTATGATGTAGTCAAACTCGTCGTCGTTATTCACGTCGACGTACGACTTGCCGAGAAAGTCGTAGCCAGCCGTGACATTGCTGGCCTCTACAGGAGGCCCAGGGTATTTCAGACTCGACCAAACGGGGTTGTGAGGAGCCTCGTTCTCGCCCTTGGCGTTGTAACTCAGGGCGGTCCCCATCAAGAGGCGCTTGAGCCCGTTGAAGGCTTTTCGACGAAGGCCAATCGAGCTCCGGCTCAAGCAAGCCAGCACTTGGCCCCTCGAGGCAAGGTCAAGCGAGGTGAAGGCAGATGACGGCCCACCATAAAGGAGGCTTGTACCCGCGGCGGTGTTGAGCAAGATCAAGAGTGCCTTGAGCTCAAGAAACTCACGATAATCAAGATGAGTTGTCACGCCTGGGGGGGGAACCGGGTTGACGAGGATTAGACATTTGGATTGGAGCAAATCCAACCTCGTGATTCTCACCCTCCTCGATCCTTTCCACGAACATGGGCTGCTCGGATAGCGGCGTTGATCCACTACCGCCATCTGGGGACGGCGGATAAAGGGCGTCGGCCAATGTCTTGATCGATAACACGTGTGTTTTGTTGAAAGCCATGGATTTTAGATACCTCACTACTATGATTACCATGAGCAGGTAAGGAGGATCATGCTACTATCGATTATAAGCAGAGTGACCTAAAAATTAATTGAAAGCGAAAGTCTGTTCGTCAAGCAGCAAGACCAAACGACGAGCTGCAGCTGAATTAGGGCAACGATCCACTTAGCTATCCGACATCCGGCAGCTCTTCGTTTCGGAAAAAACAAAAGGAGTTTACTCTGGGGGTAAGCTCACCTGAACGATGGCAACGCAATATTTGTGTCCATCTCCCCCCGCAACGCCTCGTAAATGTGACCGTTTAAAATGAGAACTCTCGTAGCCCCTAATCACCGACGGCAGATGGAGGCGTTAGGTTTTGACGGGATGGAGAATTATGAAACTTACCCAACTCGCGCTCGAACGAAATGCCCTCCGCGCAGATCTGCCAATTTCCCCCTAAAAATCAGCTAACAATCAGATTGACTACCTCCCGACAACCCCCCTCAGTTGCAGCGACACGCCCCCCGCGATTAAAGCCAACGTCTACCCGAAAAAAGCCGCATTTAGGTGTACAGCGAACACCGGCCAAGCCCGCGGTCTCACCACCCGCATTAAAGATGAGATTACAGTTTGGAATCGTCGTTACCCTCTTCTTTTTACTGTTTTGTTTGAGCTATATTTTAGATACCCCGCTTAAGCAGACCCTTATTCAGTGCAACTCGCAGAAGGCGAGTAGCCCACAGCAAAGGTTATCTTTCACGAGTTGTGAGCATCGGAACGGAACCTGCAACTTCAATTTTTTGGACAGAGGAGAGTAAATTTATGAATAATACGGCCAAGCATCGTGGTGCTGCGACACTTTTGAAAAAGTAAGGCGCATTTGAGGAAGGAGGAAGGACCATGGACATGGGCGCCGGTTTTCAAGGCCTGAAGCGCTTCATTTCGAAGGAGGCAGCGCTTTTGTATACGCCTGTGGACGTAGAGGAACGCATTCCCGGGTCAGGTACGATCCTCTGCAACCTTAACTTGTTTGAGTTTCCATTCTTCCTTAACGAAAAGGTAAGGCGCGAGTAGATACCCCGAGGAGCGAAGCACCAAGTTCATAATGCGTTGGCTTTGTTCTTCTTCAGGGCCACTCCTGGTTCTGATTGATCTCCTTTGTAACTCCACTAGCAGCTTCAGTCTGCTGTTACTAATGTTGTCAATGGTATTAACTATCGCTACATATACATAATTCTAATTCGTCAACTCCACAAATTTCATTCTTCTCGCACTGTTCCCTCTTCGCAGGTTGCAGCTTTCGCTTTCCTGGGGTCATTTGAATACATGCTGGACAAGATTAGTGTGCTTCGCCTTTGCAGTTTACACGCTCCTGCGCATGTGGTTACGCACTATCAAGTTGGAACCAGTCGCACTAAACAAACCTTTCAATGGGTAGCGCCGCTCAACATCAATTCGCTCAAGGAAACAGCGGATATCGTTGGTTACGATCTCCACCTTTATGACGGCGCTAATAGTAAACACGGGTACATCGAAGAGGAGCTTTCACTGGAAGAGGCGCATGCAATATGTGATAATAGAGATTGTCAGATGTTTCTGTACTTTATCCCTCGTTAAGGCAAGATATAGTGGAACAATAATTTCAATGGAAAACTCTTGGATTCTCTAAAAAGTCATTTATTTTACGGCCATCTCGCTCTAATTGCTGCCCCAACATTGTACTCGTTCCTCGTCAACGTTGCTCAAGCCCAGCCTGTTCAATGCTTCGACCCTGGTCTCCTCCACCATGTTGAAGTAGTATTCACGGTGAAGCCTCTGCAAGAAAAATGGTGAACATTCGGACGTTGGAGTTAGAAAAAATAGCCTTTGTTGTTCATCGTAGTTCAACACGTCGTCGACGCCGCGGTGTGCCTTCGCTCTCACCTTCTGAACCACCGGGTCGTCCATCATGGGCTTGTACTTCGTCCGGTAAAGTTCCTTCAGCTCCTCGACTTTGTCGGGAGTTATCTCCGAGTAATCATCAACTAGATGCACAGGAAGCTTTTCGAGAGCATGATCGATCGGACTTCTCTTCACAATAGGTATCGTGCCAGCGTATAGGGACTCCCACGTTCGGTGTGTGGACTCCCCTGCCCCTCTAGGCGACACCAGGTACATGTATTTTTCAATATTCTTGAAGTTTTGAACTTCGGTACTGAGCTTCACATCGTTCTCGCCTTTAAGGCCTCCCCAAGAGGCGCAATCCGTGTACTCTTTGAGGTCTCCTTCGCAAAACTTCTTTTTTATTTCAGTTCGGCCTCCGTGTGTGCCTAGGGAGAAGTTGACGTAAAATACCTTGTCTTATTTCTTGGGGGGCTGGTGTGCGTGGTGAGCGAGCGATGGGGAGAAGGAGTGTTAGATATAAATTTTGCGGTTAGTGAAAGAGGCGACGAGGCGGCGCATTGCGAGACCGGAGACATCGCTCACCTCCTCGCGCTGGGCGATGAACGTCTCCAACGCATTACCATGCTCGAAACAGTTCAAGCCGACCGGAATTGGTGTGAATTTTGGATGCAGTGGAAGCTTGTTGTTGTTTTGTCCGAACCACCGAACAAGGTTGGGGAGAGCAAGGATAGATTCGCAATCTTTGCCTACTGGCCAAGCAGACTGGCCAGTGAGGAGAATGAATTCGCCGCCGAAATCTCGAAGTATTTTGTGAAGCGCCGGGATAGAATTCTTGTTCTGCAATCGTAAGGTGGTGTGTGTACGTGGGTGAGTCAGGATATGTAGGGAACGTGGAGGTGCAATGTTGCGAGTGAGCTTACCGTCTGCCAGTAAATGAGTGGTACCGGAGCTAAGCACTTCTTGGCTGCGCTAAGGGACTTGGCGAAATAAACGTCCTCCTCAAAGTGTGCGAAAGGCCAGCTAATTACGTAGTCGGTGAGGTCGCGGAACATACTAGGGCAAACTAGCTCTCCAATGAAGCCGTCAAACGCAACTCGGGAGTACCCAACCTTGGGGGCGAACCTATTTCTGCAGTTAGGCTCGGACCTGCATGCTTCCGGAAGCTCGAACGATTTCGATGGATCGGTGTTTGATGTTGCCATGGGAGATGGAACGGCTGGATTGTAAGACGAAGGTTCCACATTAGTTGCCCCACTGTCGAAAGAGATTTTATCCAGCGGCAAGAAGTTCTCGGTAATCCTTTCAGTATTAGCGTGCAGCTGCATCATTAGAACCATCAACAGGGCAACTAGGACAAATATATATCTCCGGCTAAGGTATTTGTTGTTGCTGTATTCCGAGTCGACAGACACATTGGATTTGCGTATGATATATGCCTTTGTACGTGCTGTCACCGCTTAAACACACAAGAGGGGGCTTTCCCCAAAGCTTTAATGTATCGCCCGCGGGTACTGGAGATCCAAAAAACAGTTTGACAACGTTGAGTCAACTCACCAACCCGTTACAGGCACATGCACATAAGATGGTCAAGCTGATCCTAGTACAGGTCGCACGGAGAGAGATAGAGAACAGCGGTGAGGGAGATGCCAGAGCTCATGCCAGATCTGTTACTTGGGAAGAAAACATCCTCGTCTCGAGACAAGCTCTGCAAAACCGGCAATATAGCTTATACAAGCCATCACTTATAATAAGCTGTGACCCCGTAGCGCTAGTGAATCATCATATATCCTCGCGTGGCTCTCAGAAGAGTCTTGCTTTTTCAAAGGTTTTCAATCCTGTAGGACGTTGCTTGTTATCTCAGTTCCACGTGTGTGCATAATCCGGGGGGGGGGCGTCATGATTTTGTCCGGGGCTAGGAAGATATCCCTGCCTGTCTCACAGGAGGACCAGACCGACTACGCAGAAGAAGGTAGAAAGCTCCTCCAAAGGGTGAACCTGTCGTTTGATGGCAAACCTGAACGATATGCAGCTGCCAATGCAATTTTCCAGCACCCTACCACGCAGGCAACGCTTTACGTAGGAAATGCCACTGCGGCTAGTCAGAAATCGGTTTTAGCCGAGCTAAAGGATTGCCGAAGGATCGTTTTTTGCCAGGACGGCGACGGGACGAAATCATTCCAATCCGACCCTGAATTTAAGTACCTCGACTTTCCTATTGGTAGATGGCTGAGATTTGTCAAGAGAGAACCTCAGGCTGTGCTGGATTTTTTCAAGTCACTGTTTGATTTTTTGGACGACGAGCTCGGGCAGGGTAATTCTGTCCTTATCCATTGTTTGGCGGGAGCTCACAGAGCCGGAACTGCAGGAGTCGCAAGTCTCATGTACTTGGTGGGGATGGGTGCGGAGGAGGCGACTATAGCGGCCAAGGCATTGCGGCCTGCTATAAACCCAATCGGCAGCTTCCCGCAATTGTTGGGTCTCCTTGAAGATGGGATGAATAGGAACGCCGCCAGGTAGCTTTGGTGTCAGTGCGGGTGCGGGCGAGAAAGCGGATGTTGTTGAGATCAAAATAAAACGCACTCAATTAACTCTTTAATTACAAACCAGTCGTCCGATTGCCCAAATCTAACCGCTCCTCTTCCTTAAACTTTTCAACATACGCATCGATGTCCATCATGCCTTCCTCGACCTTGACTTCTTTCCATCCATCGTCTGCCCTCCTATTGAGTTCAAACTCCTTGATCAAGAGCTTTAGAAAAATGCTCATGCTCTCCTGCTTCAAGACGTCCTCGGAGAAATTCCTCATATTCCTAATCATGTTTCTTCTGTATCCGTCGTTACTCAGGATGAATTCCGTGTTCGCCTCTAGATTCTCTAAACGATAGTCAACGGGGACATAATCTCTCCAAGCCACCAACCCGTCTTCAAACCACAGTCTGCAAAAGCTCTCCTGTTTCACAGTGACGGAATTCAAGTACGATGTGAACAATTGGCGGTCCGACCAACCACAATGCCCTTCGATTATCATATTTGCTTTGTAGTGGGCAAAATTGTTCAAGTGGATGTAATCATTGAGTTTGACATCGAAGAGATCTCTTCTCTTCGCACTCAATTGTAAAAGTTTGCGCCGACCGCACTCTTCGTTTTTTACTTGCGAAATAATTTCATCGTGGAGGCAAGACTTGCCGTTGAATCTGCCCCTAAAGACAGCTTTGCTGATGTTGCCTTCGGCGAAGTCTTCCTGCAATTCGCCATTGCTCAATTTCCTGACGAACTCATCAAACTCGGATCGTCAACGCCGCGCGGGGACACCAAAGGGACGCTAACGCTCGGGGAGCCGTGACAAGTGATTGGAGAAAAATATGTTAGGTTGGTTCTTACTATGTCGCCATATTTTGAAGGGTAACCGAACTCGAAGTTGAAGGGGCTGCTGGGGCAGTCATTTGGGCAGAAAATAAATGACGTGTTCGGTAACGACGGCAGGATTGATTGTACATGATTCAAGAACGATATGCGTCGCCGATGTCGCCACCAATATTTCGTTGAAATGTTGGCGTGCGGAGTTATATATAGTCGTGGGCCGGACGGAGCTTTTACTATTGTTACCCGAACGCACTCTGGAAGCTCTGACAACACCTCGTTCAAATCCCCGTTCACTTGGTTACGCATAGCATTGCGGGCCATGGTTTTTAGGTCAGGCGGGGCGTACTCGGGGGGCTGCAGAGGAGGAATGTAATCTCGGTTCAAACTAATGAAGTAAGACGGGACTAATGTGTTGCTATAGCTGAGAGGCGGTTTAGCAGACCGTGGTGCGAGTTCAGACACGAGGCTTCTCGAGAAATCTAATAGTTCAGAGCAGTGCTCGTCCTCCAAATCATAAGCTGCGCACAGGGTGTAGACATTATTGGTTACCGAATTATGAGGTAGGGACAGGATGAGAGTTGTGTTGTCTATATTCACTTGAATCCTCGTGACATTTTCAGGGAGGGAAGGGGACACGAGGGGGAGAAGATTTATGAAAAGGAGGAAGATAAAGGGACTTAGCAGGAAAGGAAAGGGTTGAGTCAAAAATCTATTCAGGATTCGGTCGTACTGCAAAATTCTCCTAATGCTCCCACTGGGAGATTTGAGTTTTTCCAAGACAACTAATCGTAAGCCAAGGGTAAAATTCCACATCAAGTTATCAGACTTTCCCATCCCTCAAAAACAGCCCAACAAAAAAAGGAAAAGTCAAAAGCCTTTCAGTCAATCAATCAACTAGTTTGTGATACCGGTGAGAATTAATTCTTCGGATTTCTTGTCTAATTGTGTATCCAAAGAGGTTGCAAGTGCGTATGCGTGCTTCTACGGTGTTACTCCTGCGGACGACTGCCGGGATTTCCATCAGGATCGCTTCACTGACATCGATAGTGTACGCGATCTTGCGCAGAACTATGACATTCGCGCAATGCTCGCCTCACTTCATGGTTACGAACCGTATCCCTTTCAGACGCTCAATTATCCCAAGTCATCTCTGGCGCGAACACACTCCGACTACATTCACTTCGCTGCTCACCCCCTGCCTCTGATGTCTGCTGCTTGGGTAGCGTTGCAAGACATAGATCCGAACTCCGGTCCAGTTTTCTATTATGAGGGTTCCCATGTGATCAATCCATTCAATATGCAGGACTTTGGCCTCGAGGATCGCACCAAGGGTCCCCTTAACTACGCGAAGTATCAGGATATCGTTACCGCTCACATGCACTCGAGCTCCTTTCCGTACAAGGAAGCCGTCTTTCCAAAGGGTTGGGTTCTAATATGGTCATCTAACTTGGTACACGGCGGCCCCCCCGCTAAGAATTCTGCATTGCCACGCTTAAGTCAAGTTACTCACTATTTCTTCCGGAACTCGAACTACAACTGGGCACCCGTTGCATCTGACGTAGATAATGATGCAGTGACATATTATGACGAAGAGGCTGTGAACCGGAAATGGGGGCGCTCCGGGACTGCAAAGGAGCGCCGCGCAATGTCCAAATTTAAGATCGGGAAGTGTAATTACATGACCAAGTACAACCCTAATATGCCGAATCCCTGCATGCATCACCACAAGATTCCGAAAGTGTTTAGTGAAATTTTGGTGCACAAAGGGGAAAATGGGAACGACGTGATCATGTAATGTGGACTAGCAATTCATGTCGAGGAGGGGACAAGCCGCAAGTGGTGGACATTTAGATCAGAGACAATTTAGACTAATTGAAGTTTGGTAGTTTAACGAATATTGAGTTTTTGTTGTTAATTTGTAAAAACATTTTCTTTCACTCCTCTAATACGCGACTTCCATATAAATGGCTGGGAGAGCGTGCTGCATCCGTGGTACGAAAGACTCTCTCTGGCATCAAAAGCAAAGTAAATAAAATAAAACGATTCCTTCTTATTACAAATCAATCCCAACCATGAATAATCCCCCTCCCTATACTCTCATCTCAGCATTCTCTCACTTGACCCAAGTCGCTTGGCCTTCATCCTTCGACCATTACAAAAAGCTTCCGTTACCAGAATGTGTTCGAATCAAACGTTAGAATTGTTGCTGAATGGGCCTCTGATTCTGTTCCTCCTCTCAGGCTTTCCACTTTCACTTGTCGGCAGATTTTGTCCTCCATGCACCACATCCTTAAGCCCTCGTAGCTTTCTTCTGGCTTTCAAGTTGGAGTAAATTCCAAAACCAAGCAAAGTCAGGGTCACTCCTAGAACTCCAGAGGTTGTAAAAGGCACCCTGAAGTAAATCGACGTTACAACTATGGCAAAAAGTCTCCTAGCACAGTTTAGAGCTGCGTGGTGGACAAGAGAAAGACGAGAAAGCATGACAGTGGACGCTTGATTGTATATGCCGTGACAAATACCGTTAATGATTAGGATGGGAAATGATCGACCAATCTTAACAACAAGATGCGAGAGAGTGGTGAGTGTACTCTCCGATCGATTCGCCAAAATAGGCCATATGATATCACACAAAAGGACTAAGGCAAAGCTCAGGAAGAAACCAAAATGAGATATACGCAGAAAAAGTTGAAAGTCTGTGATTGTTTTGGGCAGTGAGCCGACTCCATTACTATTGCTAATTGGCTTTTTCAGCATCGTCTGATAAGCTCCTCGAAACGAAAAACAAAGATTGGCCGCCAGCGTAACAATCGTACTCAGGAAGACGTCTTGAGTCTTTGCAGCTGCGGGGACTCCGCTTCCGCTGTGGGCTCCCTTGGTAGTCAGCAGCACACCAATCACAATTAGCGCCAGCGATAACATCTCCTTGAACGGAACACTATCAAGGTTGTAGAGGACAGCAACAGCTGAAGATGTCAAAGGCTCAGCAGCTTTTATGGTTTCGGTGAAGGAGGCTGACGAGGTGTAGAAGGATACACTAGTGAGGACAAAGCCAGTCGAGTAAAAGAGGGCGCACATAGTCAACTTCTTTGCTTTATCATCCTGTAGTTTATGCTTTGGTAAGCTTAGAGGGACTCCTCGCCACAGTGTGTGTCCATGAAGCGCATAATTAAGAGGCAAAATAGTACACAGAAACTGAAACATGCTCAACGCGGCGGGACTTATGGCATCTTCTCCCATTAACAAAGTCTTTGTCGATGCCACACACAGGACGCCACCCAAATACCATAGGAGCAGCAGCTGAAGAAATGGGATGGAGTTTGCCATGTGTTGCAGTGCTACCTCACGTGAATGGCTAGGCGTCTCCGTGTCAGGGTCAGCATTAGCACCCAATACGGGTTCCATGGCACTTGTGTCGGGTGATATTTTCGTGGGCTCTTAGATGTTGATTGAGGAGTTTTGAGTGGTCCAAAAAAAAAATTATTTTATAGGATTTTGACAAAGAAAAATAGATCCTTTGGAAACTGTCTCCTCCTATCCCATCCACATATTCTGATCAAAACCCTCGTGGCGTAACGTTATTTCCCCGCCACCTCATCACACGTGCCAACACAAACAAACCTTCCCCTCCCGGGACAATTTCGTCAGGCCTGCATCCCCACTACTTCTCTCTTCAACCGTCGTCTCGCCCTCGCGGTATAGCTGGCACGCGGTGTCAGAGGAAATATAGAGTAAAATTCAAATTTCTTACCGGCTCCGGACCTCCTCAAACCTCCGCCAAGCACATGAAGCGTGGGGTATCAGGTGTCCCCACCAAGGCCTCTACTCAAAGTGTCAGTGCTTCTTCAGGACTTACAAACAGTAACGATGCGATGTTTGCTGAGCTATGTAGGAGAGTTCTCCCGATAATTTGGGTCGGATACGTCATGAACATATTGGACCGAACAAATCTTGGTTTTGCGGTATTGCAGATGAGCGCAGATCTCAAATTGACCCCACAGTCGTTCGGTTTGAACAGCGCCGTCTTTTTTCTCAGCTACGGGTTGATGCAAGTTCCTAGTAACCATTTATGTAAGAGCGTTGGACCTGTTAAAGTTTTGGCGTGCTCCATGGTTACTTGGGGTATCATATCGACAGCTACAGCGTGGGTCTGGAATGGATTTTCACTTATGATTTTCAGATTTTCCCTCGGATTGGCTGAAAGCGCTTTCTACCCTGGGTGTCTGTACTTGCTCACTTGCTGGTTCCCAGAGGAGTTCCTTGGACGGGCTGTGGCTTACTTTGCCACTGCAACAAGCGTTGGTGGTATACTTAGTACGGCAGGGAGGTGAGTAGCTCATTCTTGCGATTGCCATTCTTTTATTAATGCTGACTTCTTACTTCAGTGGATTTTTGATGGAAGCCCTGGATGGTGCTTATGGCGTAAGAGGCTGGCGATGGCTACTTTTCTTAGAGGGGATCCCAACAATACTTCTAGGATGTTGTGTTCCACTTTTTATGACAAACAAGCCTGAGGAGGCCCGGTGGCTTAAGCTCTGGCCCGAGGAATGGAGGGACAAGCTTTTGTCATCTTTAAATTGCGATGCAACAGATGACAAAAACAGAAATACTCCCACGCTTGCCGATTCTATTTATATAAACCTGAGGGATCGCAGGACTTGGCACTATATTATGCAGTACATGGGAATGATGATGGTTTTAAACTGTAGCCGTTTTTCCTTCCCGACGCAACTCAAGGAGGCATTGGGCGAGAGAACATCCGATTCCCAAGTTGGTTTGATGTTGGCTATACCAGCTCTGATGAAAATTTTGTTTTCTCCACTGGCGGCGAGGTACGGAGATAGGAGCACCAGGAGACAAAAATTAATGCTGATCAAAGTTATTTTAGGCGTAGCAGCTTCCTTGCTTCTGGCGGGTGCAAGTTTGATGATATGTGGATTGGGCAATGGCAACTGGAACGTGGCATTTGTCGCTCTCTGCTCTTTTGCGGATGTTGCAGTACAGTGTGGTGTGCCCCTTTTTTGGTCACTACAAATGGCGACGTTCAAGGGAGAATTTGCTGCTACGAATCTAGCTCTGGTCAACGCATTTGGTAATATCGGAGGTTTTTTAGGGCCGTCTATAGTTGGTGTTGTTCACGATCAGGTCGGCCTATTGTGCGTTCCTGGGGAGGAGAAATGTGCAATACAGTGGGGATGGGGAATGATGGCTGTGGGCATATGTTTTACTGCTTCAACGATGGTAACAACTCTTTCAGGTGGGTCGGAAGTGCTGGTTATGAACGACCCCATGTATGATAAGGTGTGAATTTAATTTAAAACGTAGATACTTATCTACTCTAGCCCGTCGACTTTATAATAAATTTGCTTTTAGAACTTTTATATTTGTTTTTGTCTACATTTTATTTGGTGTTTAGTTTTGCTTGCTCATCAGTCAGCACATACACGTACAAGGTCTTTCGTGTACTGTAAAAGTAAGCATGTGGTGGACGGACGCATGTTATACGACGATATGACCGAGGTGAATTATTGTGTCGAGTTGAATCCTTTCTTTCCCATAGATTTTTGATCTTTCATTCCTCCATCATCATAATTTCAAATTTTATCTATCAAGCAATCTCTTCCATCTTGTAGTATTATGAGCAACCAAACGATCGGTTTCTCTGGTAGTAGTAGGAGACCCAGTACAGGCGGTTCGCCCAAATCAGCGATCAATGAGACGATTAGAGTCGTCTGCAGGCTGAGACCTTCGTTGCCCATGGTGAGTGCTGTTGTGGGAGTTGAGAGACACTGTGGAGATTTTACAGCCGTGAATTTGTGCCCGAGCGCCATAATTTGTATCGCCGTCGACGTGAAGAATCATTTTAACCCAACATTTCCATAATACATGATTAATTATGCCCCACAGGACGCTCCGAAGGTTAGTTCACCTAGGGATGGGGTTGGGGCTGCAACCTTCATCACACCAGAGTCGATGGGAATGGGTGGAGCAAGCTCCTACGAGTCATTCGTCAGCAACTTTACCCCCGAGGGAAATCTGACTTATAGCAAAAATTGGGGGGAGGAGGTCAAGAGTTTCAAGTACTCGGGTTGTGTTGGGCCAGAAGTTGACCAGGAGGAGCTCTACAGTAAACAGATCAAGGACATAGTTAGCGGAGTCATGGACGGTTACCACGGGACGATTTTGGCGTATGGTCAGACGGGGAGCGGGAAGACGTACACAATGAAAGGAGAGGGTGACGCCAGCGCTGGTGTCATCCCAAGAAGCTTGAGGGACATGTTTGAGCTTGCGAGTGAAAGCGTCGATGACATCACCTTTTCCATCAGCTACCTTCAAATCTACTGCGAAGTCATCTACGACATGCTTGACACGTCTTCGAGGAAAGTGCTGAGCATCAGGGAGAAGGACAACCGGCTTTATGTTGAGAACTTGACCGAGGTCCCGGTGAAGAGTGTTGAGAGTTGTCTCGAGCTGATCAAGGAAGGGGACATGAAGAGAGCTACTGCGAGTACACTTCTTAACGCGCAGTCCAGCAGGTCGCACGCCGCGTTACTTGTCACAGTCACGAGGAGAAAGAAAGCGGACAAAGCTGGCAAGGCGACTGCTTGCGTGAGCAACCTCGTCATGGTTGACTTGGCAGGAAGCGAGAGGGCGAAGCAGAGCGGCGCCAAGTTTCAGCAATTCGAGGAGCTCAAGGCGATCAACTTGAGTCTGTCTGCCTTGGGAAATTGCGTCTCGGCCTTGGCAGCCGACAAAACCCACGTGCCCTACAGAGATAGCAAGTTGACTCGTCTATTACAGCATACGCTCGGAGGCAACAGCAGGACAGCTATGGTTGTTTGTGTTAGACCCGGGAACGACGATGCGGGGGAAACGTACAGCACTTTGATGTTTGCCATGAGGGCGAGCAACGTGAAGGTTTTAGCTAAGGTAAATACAGTCTTAGATTACGAGAAGCTGTACAAGGACTTGCAGCTGAATTTAGACGGTAGCGGCGACGATGTCCACAGGATGGAGTTGGAGGTCGTAAATTTAAAGATAGAGCTGGAGAAGGCGAAGGAGGCGACTCAAGTCGCCGAAAACCAGAGGGGGGCGTTGGGCAAGAGGCTAGAGATGTCAGAGAGGGGCTTCCAGGCGTCGCTTGCTGCGGCCGGAGGGGAGGACAATGGCGATCTTGTCGAAGCCATCGAGGGGGTCAGTGAAAAATGGCAGCAGGAAGTGGAAGCAATTCAACAGGAGTATGTCAAGGAGATAGAAGCGCTTAAGATGAAGCACGATCAGAACCTCAAGGCCTACAAGGCCGCGGCAAATAGCGCTAACTTTGACACTGAGGAGGCAGGATTTGAATTGGAGAGGGCGCAGAAGGGGCACTTGGAGACCCTCGAGAATGTGACCTCGCTGACGGAGAAACTCAGGGAAGTGGAGAAGGAGAACAGTGGCAGGATAGCGGAACTTCTGGACGAACTGAATGCAAAAATTTTGCTCATCGAAGAGCTACAGGGAGGGCGCGAAAAGACAGAGAAGGCCCACAACAAAAAGATCATGGAATTGGTAATGAGGCTAGAGGAGCTGGAGGAAGTTCAGCAGAGCCAGAAGGCCGACATGGTGTCCCGCGACGCTGTTTTGGAGATGGAGACGTTGTTCTCTGACACAGTCGAAAAGCTCATGCACCGTGTCAATCAGTTGGAGGGGAAGGCGAAGGAAAACAGGGAGGTTGAACAGATCGGAAACAAGCACGTCGACCAAAAGATTCAACAGAGCAGGCAGAAGAACAGCGACCCGCACGCTATGGTGCTCTTGGCGCAGATGGAAAAGAACGCAGGGGGGGTAGGAGTCAGGGTTGAGCCAGGGAGGCTACGGGCTCGGAACGGGCGAAAGCAGGCTTTTTAGAGAGAACTTTTGTAGTAACAAATAAACCAACCCACGCGTGGTTTGTAATATAAAATGTAATTCGTCGCCGCTTTATAGATCCTTACGCCTCGGACTTAGACGATGGCGTCCCGCATGGCTGCCCCCCACGACCTGCCAACCTTCATGTGCAAGATTAGGTCGACGGAAAGTTTCAGTTCGCGCTTGACATCGACGCCACAGCAGCGCGTGATGACGGTACTAAGGAGTTTCACACTTTCCGCAGAACAGGGGGTTTCGAACAAGAGCTCGTCATGAATCTATTTTCGTGTAAAAAGATACGGAGGGGTGCATAGTTAGGAGAAAGTAAAATGAGAAAGGCGCGTAAAAACAAGCTAACCTGCAGCAGCATCAAAGGAGTCCTCAACGGACCCTTCTTGTCACGCCAAATCTTGAGAAACTTGGCCGTCTTGAGCATCCCTAGTTTCATGATGTCTGCAGCGCTCCCCTACAGCCAGCGAAGCGAGTTGTGTTAATGCCCTCCTCTTGTGTTGACGTATTTTTCGTTTTCAATTCAACTCGTCGTTTTCGGTCGCTGCGTCGTTCGTTCGCTCACCTGAATAATGGAGTTGACAGCCTGCCTCTCAGCTTGGGCCCTGTTTTGCGTGTTTTTGCTGTTGATATTCTCCAAGATTCTGCGCCGGCCTGCGACGAGCGTAGCGAGCCGCGTGAAGATTGGCGCTGCGAGTCAGAATTGCGTAGCGTTGAAGGGGGGCTGGCGTTGAGATCAGGGCTACCTGTGGGAAGCGAGGAGCGAGTCGACGACTCGTATAAACAACGTTTCATCGTCGATCTACGAGCGCGTTTCATTCCTCGTGCCCCTCATTGTATAGATTAAACCGCACTCTACTCTACTGAACGCTTCGCACCGCGCAATTTTCCACCTGTTATGGTTCTGACATAGCCGTCGAGCTTAGCTTGTCGCTTGACCCCCTCAATCCACAACTTGATTGTGGGGAACCGTTGAAAGAAGGACTTGAAGAAGCTGCCCGCAGTGGCCGAGTCAACCTCCAGCTTCTTCGCCACCTGAGCAACGCCCATTCCGTAGACGATCGCCAGTGTGATCTGCTTCGCGATCGCCCTTTCATTAGGTTTAACTTTTGAGGAGTCGGACTGGCCGGTGATCATCATCGAGATTCTCTTATATACGTCCGTCGAGTTGCTGTGCTGGTCGTTAAAGAGCGAGAGGAGGACTGGGTCCATTGACATGTGCGCCAAAATCCTAACCTCGTTTTGGCTGTAATCGCACGAAAACAGGGTGAACCCCGGAGACGCGACGAAGCTGTCTCGAGGATGGACTCCACCGAAGGTTGACGAGGAGGGGATATTTTGAAGGTTCGGCTTTCGACAAGAGAGCCTCCCCGTCCGCGTCCCGACTTGAACCCAATGCGGATAAATCCGGTGCGGAGCTTGAGCTGTAGCAGGGTCGGCTGGAGCGAAGTACGCTGATATTTTCGGAGGTATCGCAAACTTACAAAGCGGGAGAATGTAAGTCGATCTCAGCTTCTGCAACTTCCGATACTCGAGAACAAAGGCGCACGCAGGGTGGGCGGCTTTTAAGGTCGTGAGGACTTCGTTTGACGTAGATATCTGCTCGGTTTTCATTCTTTTCGCGGAATATGGGTTGTGACGCGGCTGCTTCAGCTTTAGCTTGTCGAAGAGGAGGGCAGACACTTGCTGAGGAGAACGGATGTTAAAAGCCTCGTCGCCGCTGAATGTTTGAACTTGTCGCGCAATTTTCTCGCATTCTTTGTCCAGGTTCTCTCTGATCGACAGCAACTTGTCGGGCAGGAAGCCCACACCGTTGAATTCCAACTCCGCTAGGAGCGCAGTCAGGGGGCTCTCGATCTGATAAAAGCTGTCGGCGACGGCCGCGGATTGGAGTGCGGTGCGGGTGATTGAGTGGAGAATAAGCGCTCGGCGCAGGTGGTCTTTGTATTTGCAGAGGATGGTGAGGGGCAGGGGCATTGTCGGGTCAAGCACCGTTGGCGTGAAGCGAGCGCCACCAGCAGGTCCGGAGGAGGCAAACTGTAACGAGTCGTGAGGGTGAGTCATTGGAGCGTGTGGGTTTGGCGAAGGAATTCGACTGGCGCACCTTCTCCCAAATTTCCTCGAATTCGTACTCCCTCTCCTCCCTTTTACCGGGGCAAAGCATGTAACTTGCAACCTGCAGGTCAAAGAAGTTTCCCAACACGCCCTCGACCCTAAAGCCGCGCGATAGATATGGCAAGATTTGAGGAACGAGGTTGTAAGTAACTATCCTCGGAGATTTCGGGGTCAACGGGGGGGCCGAAAGGATCTTGTGGAGCGCAGACCACCGAGAAGAAAGAGGGGCGGAGTTGTTGAACGGCAGCGTGTCCGAGAGGGGGAGGAGAAAGGTCTGGGGTTTGCCCTGGTACTCCACCAAAAAGAGAGCACCGAAGGGTTCCAGGTCCACGACATTGCGGCGAATCTTTCCTTCGCACGTGCAGTTCCACCTGTCACACTCGTCTTCTTTCATTCCCTGGGCGCCCTGGCCCTTCGGCGTGCAGTATTTTCGCCCCACTCCATCGAAAGGACTGCTCAGGTACGAATCCTTGAAGACGAAGGTGAAGCCGACCAGAGCGGACGACAGGGCGCTAGAAAGAAAGAGATTTAGGGACGACGAGGATGACGAAGCGTTGAGCATGTGCTCCGAGATATTCTCGAAGTCCGACTCTTCAAGATCGCCGCCGTGGGCCAGAGCGGAGGGGAGCGACGCTTGCTTTGACGCTTTCAGCTTCGTTGACTTGGTCTTGGTGGCCTTTCGTTTAGTCAGAGGCTTTTTCTTCTTTCGCAGGTGCGAGGGAGAGGAGAAATTTTCTTCTCCAGAGGGAGGTGGTGGTGGAGGGAGGTGGGTGGTGGTGGGGATCTGAGAAGGTGTTTTACTCAGGTACGGGTTGAGAGGTCGAGGGCGAGATGGAGGAGGAGGAGGAGGAGGAGGAGGAACAGGCAGCGAAGGCATGGACGGTGTAGAACGAACTGCATGCTCAGCGAGGCTCTCATCCCCAATGCGATTGAATATTCCCGGGGGGGGGCGCGGCTTACGAGGAGCCTGCTGGGCGTGGTTGGCCTTCGCCTCGTTCTGCGCAGAGACGAAAGTCAAGCCAAGGGTGAAAAACGATCGAGCAAACCCCATAAACTACGCGCTCTCACCTCTCTGAGCGTCTCAAAATTACTCCGGCCTCCCAACACCACAGGACTGCCACTAAAAACCTCCAAGCACCCTCCATCTGACGAGGTATCCTGAGATTGAGTTGTTGATTGGGAGACTGACAGGGATTGAATCAAGGTCACGCGGGAAGACAGGGAGGAGGCGTCGCTCAACAGACTTCGAGGTGACGGAGGGTGACAGCGAAGCGCTATGAAGTTCGTGTGAGGAGCCATCGAAAACGTGAATGTTGGAGGGAGGTGCCCGATCGCCTTTGGTTGCTATTTTTGACTGAGTTGCGACGCCTGGCAGGAATTGAGGGTCAATTGCCGGCCTCGAAATTTGGGATTGATTGGAGGCGGTATTTTTTACAACACGCTATTCTTTTTCAGGATTTTGTGGCTGAGAATCATAATATCACCAAAATTATTTCCTTTCCGGCAATTTGGAAATTTGAGAGTAATCCTAAATGCTAAAAAACCATAAAAACCCATAGACGCATTGCTTATCTGACATAAGGCTTCCAGAGAGAGAAAAAACCTTTGATCAGTTTGTGGTGAATTTCTTCATCGCAGCACCAGTAGTTTACAACCCCAGTCAGCGCTCTCAGGACGTTTCGTGGCGATGGCGAAGAAGAGCGCCGCCCAGATTAGGCGAATGCAGGCGCGCGCTGAGGCGCGGGGCGAAAATTACGAATTACCTGATGGTTGGACCCCACCCGAGCCGGAGGCTCCTAGCGAGGCCGAGCTTGCTGCCATGAGCAGCAAGGATCGAAGGTAGGTCGCGTCTCGCGCTGGGCGAGTGCTGGTTTCTGGGAGTTGTCTAACTCAAACGCTGCCCGCAGAAACGCCAAGAGGAAGATGACGGCCCTCGGCCAGGTGCCTCGCGTGGTGAAGAAGAAGAAGAAGAGCGAGAAGACAATGATGGTGGAGGCGGAGGAGGCAGAAGAGGTGCAGCCTCAGGTGAAGCCCCTGTACACCGAGGAAGAGCTCGATAAGATGAGCAGCAAGGAAAGGCGGAGCGCCAAGAGAAAAATGGAGGCTCTAGTGGCAGAGTCCAAAGGAGTTGACGTTGCTGTCTTCAGGGAGGAAAAGAAAGAGATGGAGGAAAAGGAGGAGGCCAAGGTGAAGGCTGCGAGCGAGGTGAAGGAGTCGGAGACGGTGGAAGAGGACAAGGGAGACGACAGGAAGAAGGTCAACCCGTACATCGTCTTTGTGGGGCAGTTGAATTTCAAGACAACGGAGAAGGATTTGTCGGAGCACGTGAAGAAAAACGTGTCAAAGGTGCGTTCGAAGTCTGACGAGTAGCGGAAGTGGAGGCCGCACCCTCTCTTCTTCCCTCTTTCTTTCTTTCTTTCTTTCTTTCTTTCTTTCTTTCTTTCTTTCTTTCTTTCCCTCTTTCTCTCTTTCTTTCTTTCTCTCTCTCTCTCTCTCTCTCTCTCTCTCTCACACACACACACACACGCACCACCCTCAA
>BLQM01000002.1:249294-287961 GCA_012489335.1 Triparma laevis f. inornata
CCTCACCCACCCTAAAATCACATCACATACTTGCGTTTAGAGGTCGGCACTTGGCTGCGGTGCAAAGCCAGTGTCTCCATAAGGCGTATCAAACTGGGAGGGATCGCGTAACAGCGCAAACGCGAGGAAAGACCAAAACGGGTTAGAAAAAACGAAAGGCTCAAATTACCGACTGCCCACAGAAAAACTTACGTTGTCGTTGGTAGGCCCGCCCTGCCTGAAGAGCTCCTCAAAAGCTCCGGGAAAGGAAGCAGCAAGAAGTCGAATGCCAATGATCAGGAGCTGTGCGCAAAATATTGTTAGTTGTTTGACCATGGTTCTCTAAAATCTTCGTGCAACTTCTCACACCGCAAACCCCAATACCCCCAAACGTCTTACCAACATGATGATGCCCATGGCCACACCAAAGCCCCCCATTCCAAAGAGGAAGAGGGAGAGAAAGAAATCGGTCGTTGCGCGCCCCTTAAACGTAAAAATGAACTCGGTGTGGTTGTTCATCTTCTCTACGATACTTGCTGGCTGCTGTACAACTGACACAAACACAAAGAGGGCGATGGCGATGGTGTACAGGGAAATAATAACCCCCAGGTAGCCACCTGTCGTCATGAAGACGATGGCACAAATCACATCTAGGAGGTAAGCGATAGCGGAAGCCCCACGAAATCCAGTTATGATGGTGGAGTCGTCCATGGTTGAGAAAAGATAGATTCTAAACTAACAACTATATTCCTTTTTCAGAAATTCGATTTTAAGGGTAACGTTTCTTTTCCTTCAGGGTTCAAGCTCGGATATATATTGGAATAAAAAAGTGGAACGTGTCAAAAGCCATCAAATGACAATTAAGTAACGCAAAATTGGATGCGAATCAAGCGAAACAAGCAAACACCGTCAACAACACAAACGAAATACAAGAATATAGAAAACTTTAAACGGGTAAAAAATACTATAACTATTTAAAAAAAAAAGTATCTTTCGCTAAATACACACAACATACTTTCCATCGGGTCTTTCCACTGGCGGCTGCATGTCTAGAGGTACCCTAGCCAATGCTGCGCAAGCTGCCTCACACCTCGTTCCCACAAGGTAATTCTTGAGCTTTTCAAAAGTTTCTACACGATCCTCACAGGTAGGCTCGTGCAACATTACAAGCCCATTCTCGACAAGACTGCAAGGAACTGCGTTAGATTGTGGTGCAGCGAGAAACAAAGTGATGATGCTAAGAGACCACTGATTTCTTTCTCGTTCAACTTGTCTCTTCTCTACTCCCACCTCCTCACCTGAAAGGGTCTGGCATAACCTTGTAGGGGCCAAGAAATTGCACGACTTCCCTCGCAAACTGGCTTCCCGAAGAGCTCATAAGCTGCTCATAAATAACGAAGTGGTACTTCACATCATATAAGTGCTCGAACCTTGTTCTCCAACATTCATGAGTGCGTTCGACGCGCTGTGAAAAATCGACACGAGCATTTTAGAGAAGGTTGAAATGAAGAGTTAGAAAATATTGGAGTGGCACAAAAACTGAAGCGACCCGCACACAAGGCTCAGATTTGTTGTCAGCTATCGATTCACTCCTCACGGCTCCTCACGGCTCCTCACGGCTCCTCACCTTTATGAGCCCTGCAACGGCCTTGGGATCTTCAATTTTATATGGTGTCGCCTTTTTCTTTTGGTTCGGGTCATTTGAGTGGTCCTTTCCTGACTGCACATGCGATGCAATCCGCAAGGTTGTTGCCTCACGGACCATGTTGATTACCTTGATATTCTCAGAGACGACCCATGCGATAAAGTCATTGAAGAGGTGAGGGGGCACCCGTTTCTACACTAACTTAGAGCCCCATTCACTGATCCCAAAATCCCAGAGTCCTATCCTATCATATTTTGCTAAATTTCACCCTCGCTCATTCTCCCCCCCTCCTTCTCTACAAACGCGTTCTTACAAAAAGTTCCAGGTAATACCCCCGCCCCCTTGACTCCCAGATCTCGGGCTTCTATCAATGCTTAAAAGATGAAAGGGCACTAGCGCTAGAACATCGCTTCGCGATGCCTGCTCCAGGGCAAGATCTTGGACAATAACGAAGAATCCGTCGGGGTATGATGGCTGGCTATTTAGCCTACACCAATATCAAATAATATGGTTATACCTTGTACTACAACCTTCGCCAAAGAACCTGTCGACTTTGGGGATGTGGGCCGTCATCAATCCAAGCATTAAGAGAGTGATTTTTTTCCAATCCCGTCAAGCTCTAACACTGGTCCTCATATTTCACCCGCCCCCTCACGTCCACCTACAGCCTATATATGGGGAAACCGGCAGATTCTCTATCGGGCAATGTCTTTCGCGCTACCCTTAGGATGAGGAACTCTCGCAATGCATTTTGTTTGATAATTGGTCTTTTGTGTTTATTCCTTGTAATCAGCTTCGCTACTTTTTTCCCATGGAATCGAGGCCTGAAGGCTTCCCCTCTTTCCCCCACAATGACTTGTCGTCACCGCAATGCGAAGAATACAAGGCAGATGCAACTGTGGCATCGCTCGAGCCGGACCCGAAATTCGCAGCTACACAAGAGTACCAGGAGATGCAAAAATACATCGAGAAAAACTACGATTTCAAGAAATTGAAACAGGATTTCATCACGAAAGGGTACGTGGTATACAAGCCGGAAATCCCGGACAACGTTCTGAATGGTGCCACGGAGTTTACCGAGCAAGTATTAAAGCGCTGCAAAACGGAAGGCGTCGTTCCTGCAGACGACTGCCCGGATTTCCATCAGGATCGCTTCACTGACATCGATAGTGTACGCGATCTTGCGCAGAACTATGACATTCGCGCAATGCTTGCCTCACTTCATGGTTACGAACCGTATCCCTTTCAGACGCTCAATTATCCCAAGTCTTCTATGGCGCGAACACACTCCGACTACATTCACTTCGCTGCTCACCCCCTGCCTCTGATGTCTGCTGCTTGGGTAGCGTTGCAAGACATAGATCCGAACTCCGGTCCAGTTTTCTATTACGAGGGTTCCCATGTGATCAGTCCATTTAATATGCAGGACTTTGGCCTCGGGGATCGCACCAAGAGTCCCCTTAACTACGCGAAGTATCAGGATATCGTTACCGCTCACATGCACTCGAGCTCCTTTCCGTACAAGGAAGCCGTCTTTCCAAAGGGTTGGGTTCTAATATGGTCATCTAACTTGGTACACGGCGGCCCCCCCGCTAAGAATTCTGCATTGCCACGCTTAAGTCAAGTTACTCACTATTTCTTCCGGAACTCGAACTACAACTGGGCACCCGTTGCATCTGAAGTACTCGATGACATAGTGACATATTATGACGAAGAGGCTGTGAACCGGAAATGGGGGCGTTCCGGGACTGCGGAGGAGCGCAGTGCGATGTCCAAATTCACGATCCAGAATTGTAATTACATGACCAAGGACAAACCTAATGTGCCGAATCCCTGCATGCATCACCACAGAATTCCAAAAGTGTTTGGTGACATTTTTGAGCACAAAGGGGAAGTTGGGAACGACGTGATCATGTAATGATGGACGAGCAATTCATGTCGAGGAGGGGGCAAGCTGCAAGTGGTGGAATTAAAGAGGCGGCAGTTTGTTCCTGTAGGCGAATTAAACAGGGAATGGTTGTGTGCACAACACAAATCTTCTCATCCCTGCGGTCATTTACGCACGTGGTAGGATGCAGATTAAACGTGAGTCACTGCCCTGTTTGTCGTGAGCAGTCCTTGTTCGCTTACTACATAGCCATAGATACCGTGGGAATGTTGAATGTTGAATGTTAGAATAGTTTTTATTAATTCACAATTTTTAAGAAGGAGTAGAAATATCAAACGCAGGTTGTTCTATAAAAACTTAAATATTTTTCTATTACTGGGCTTCATCTAGCCCGGGCGTCTTCGTCTTGTCCGGGTAACTTGCAATCGCTGCCATCGCCGTATCGGGGCAATTCTAGCTCTGAAATTCTCACTCCGAGCCTTTCTCTTATTCTCTTCGTATACCACTTGGAGACGTTGTCGAGGGCGCCTCCCTGTTCGATGCAATGTTTGCGCATTTTCTGGTGAAGGTGGGACGCGAACGGTCCAATAAAAGTTGAAGCGTAGGAGAAGTGTTCGGCTTGGGGGCCAAACATCCAATCCATGTCAAAGAAGCAGCAGGGAAAGATGTCAAATTGCTTAGTTTGCCACACATCGTGATACATCTATCGGAGTAAGTAGGGTACAAACGAGTTAGGGCGCTGATTAAGAACGGTGATAGAAATAGCGTTCAAGTGACACGCTGAAGTAGTAGCCAAGTCACAAGTCCACCCTCCCTCACCTGCCTTCCCCAGTCAAAGCTATTAATCCTGGGTTTTATCAGACTAATTTGCACCAGAAATTCCCTCGCAAGATCAGAGTGTTTTCCGAGGGACGCAATGGCACCGTTGGCGTAATTGCACGAGGACCCCCACTGGTAGAGCCACTCGGAGCCCATGATGGGAGCGAAGTCTCGGAGGAGAATAACGTCTGCGTCAAAGTATATTCCGCCGTAATTGTACAGGATGAGGACCCTGAAAAGGTCGGAGTCCACCCAGCGCCTTTCGTCCGACACCATGATGTGGTCCATTTCCCCCTCGAGCGGCGTTCCGACGATCTCGCTCTCCAGGTCGTAAGATTTCCACTCTAACCTATCTCCGGCCGCCTCCGAAAGCTGCGTCCACCGAGAGTCCTCCGGTTCTGCCTGCGTCGACCACACCCACATTACCGACTGGCTCAAGTCCTGGGTTGCTAAAAAAGACCTTGCCGCCGTGAGAAGCTCAACGTTTACCGCGCCCTGCCAATATAAGTGAAAGGGGACGACTTCGTCCGAACAGAGTCTATAGTTGTTCGCTATCGATCGGGCAAAGTCCATGCATGTTCCGAAGTCCGTGTAAACGGCAATATTTTTCTCCAGCGTCATGCGAATAGAGCCTGTGCCGCAATTCTTCGGGGCGTCATCAAAGGGTTCGAACGAGGTGGACTTCTCGAGTCGAAGGACCTGCTGCACAGATCGCTCCTTCACGTAAGTGGAACAGGGGCGCCCTGTCATCCTGGCCGTTCCGTCATGCTTTGGTAGTGGGGTGGGGGGAGGGTGGGGTAAGAAAGGTGCGTGCGTGCGATTTTAGCCAAGGAGCGAGGTCCTCTCGATTCGGGCAGGAGAATGGAAAATTAACTCACCTTGCAGCAGACAGGCGTAAGGCCGGCGTTGCCTTCGTCCTTGCAGCAAAACAGCTTGTAGTCGAGCGGGGGAATGACCCCGGTCATCTCGTAGCCACTCCCGGTGTCTCGGATCGCCGTAGAAGTTCCAACTCCCACCCTGATCGGGGCTCCTTGGGACGCCTCAGTTGGGGGGTCGGGAGCAACCCCCAAGCTCATTGCAGAGCCCGGCAAAGGACCTCCCGCCCCCAATGGCGACATAGCACTGCGGTACCCCCCCGCCCCGCCCGCGCCCGTGTCGCTCCGCTCGAAACTTGAGGAAGGGACTCCGTCAAAGGAAGGGGCTCGATCGCTTGAATCAATTTCAATTTTCTGGCTCTGCTCGGCTCGAGACTCGGTCCTGTAAAGAAGCACGACGATGAACATGATCATGAGGCCCAGTCCGGCCCGAAATCGCTCTAAACATAACATGGAGCCGAAATTCAGTAACTTCCATTGTGGTCAAAACCCCTGATAACGGAGGGAACATCGATTAACTTCGTTTTTTGTCTGATGATTTCTCCTTCGCCCGCAGCGCTAGAAAGCGGCAGGCCAGGGACGCCATTCAGTCCACCTTCGGTCGCGTCGACCTCCGGTTCGCTGAGCAGTGTAGTTTTCACCCCTTTGGGGGAGGACGAGCGGGCCGAAGTGTTTGGCCGACCGTGTTCCCCCCTTTTCATGTCTCCCTTTTCGGTGTCCGAGTCTCTGACGTCTGTGGTGTCTCCGCTATCGGTGAAGGGCGCCGAGTTCGTGCCCGTTGACGAGATGGAGCGCCTCAGTGGTGCGGGCTGTTCTCCGCAAGATTTAGGCGGGCACGAAGGAGATCGCTTTGGATTGTCTATTTTGGAGGAGGTGAACGAGCCCAAGTTCACAGGCGCGGCGTCTTTTGACGATACCGAGTTCTCGTTCGTTACTCCGGGTTCCAATTTCGAGGGCGGCGCTTCTCACCGTCGTTTGAGACCTCGTCCGACCCGGCCTCCTATTGTCAGCGTCGCCAAAATTGAATCGCAGGGCTTGGGAGAACTTTCCGGCTTGAAGCCCGCTGGTGTTGACACTGGCAACAGCATTCGCAATGAGAGCCGTGCCGCTCGCCCGTTCTTGCCTGCGCCCGCGACGACGCGAAGGGTAGAAGTCCTCACGCCGCCCAAAGGAACGACTTTGAATCCATGCTCCAAGCCCTTCATTTCCCCTCTGAGGTAAATTATTCTTCCGTCTCGTTGTCGTGCGAGCAACAATGTAACGTCGCAATGTCAACGAACAACACAGGCGTGACTCAACAGACATCGATCGATATCGCACTTGATCTAACCCGCTGAAACCCAACCCAACATAACAATCCACCACAGGTCTCCGCGATCTCTGATCACCTCGGTCTATTCGTCGTTCCAAAACTGCAGCTCGCCAGTCCCACTTTCACCAGCAGCGTTCTTGCCGACTGCCAAGAAACGGAACCCGGCAAGGTCGCCGACGAACTTCTGCCTTTTGAATGCGTCAAGGGGCCACAATCCCAGCGCCTCGAGCGACGGTAGAGCTGTCCAGGGAAGGGATGAGAGGTGAGAAATTGACATTTAGAAATTATAACTTGCGTCGCACAGATTTAGTTTCGTAAATTAATAAAATGCCTTACTAATACTGCGTTGTGTCGCTCGTTCTTGGACGTACCAGTACGAACGATACTTCAAAGGGAGGTCTAGGGACCAAAGGTCTGGTTCCGCAGAATCTACGAGGAGATCCGTTCCGGCGTGCCAAAGTCAAAACAGAGCTTTGCCTCCACTTCAAACGCGGTAAAGTCTGCCCGTTCGGTGACAAGTGCAACTATGCCCACGGCGAGGAGGAGGTGAGCATACATACAATTCGGCCGTTGGCAGTGCTCAACGGCAATATACGTCAACACACAAGTCACACCGTGTGATTTGAATTTTGTTTGATCTAACTCATCCGAAAAACCTCGTCGCTCAGCTCAAGTATACAACGCTCATGGATATGGAGCGGGCCGGGCTGGCAGAGGCCAAAAGCTTCCGCTGCCTGCCTTGTTTTTCGTGGATCTGCACTGGAGGTGAGGAGAAAGCAGAAGAGCACGCCTCATGCTCACGACAGCTCGCGTGGTCTGATGAAAAGACAAATCGAACAACACGGCGCTACCGTTGTACACTGTGAGCAATTGTTGAGATCATCGCTTCGCTTCGCACCTCCCCGCACCTCCTCCGCTCCGATAAAAACGACTAATCGAACAGATCCGTTAACTCTAACTCGTCAACTATACGTCCCTTTCATTTCTCTTTGCCCTCTTCCCGCAGCATGTCCGTTCGGACAAAGGTGTTCCAACATCCACGACCCCAGGGCCATTGGTGCTGTTTCTTCGTGGCTACCGCACACCGACGTGCCGATTGCGAATCTCCCCACCTCCGTCAACGTCGATGCTCTTTACCATACTCGCCATGCACTAGTCCCTCCTGTCATCAAAATGCCCTGTCGCCTTCCTTCCCCTGAAAAATTAGAAAGCAACGAAATCCGCAAATCGATGCTCCAAGTTCAACTTCTACTACACGAGACTCTCTCAAAACCCTTCGTGTACTCCCCCACGCACTTCATAAACAACGAACTGTGTATGATTCACGGGCAGTATGGCGCCCGCCGCCTCGGTGAGCCCATTAATAATGTCGCGATTCGAATAAAGGCCTTTGCTGAGCCGGCCTTACAACAATCTCCGTCGACTTCCAATGCGACGAAATGCCCCGACAAGGGCGGTAATGCCGACCTATTGGTCCTGGACGTTTCTTTTGGAGCGAAAGCTGACGAAAAATCCCCCCCGCGAATGCTTTTGTTTAACCCGGATCTGACGACAATCCGACAGTGCACGCTTCAATCAGTCAAGAAGCACAAGCGTCAGAGCAGGCAGGGCAGGACGGCGAGTTCTCCGACGTCTCAATCGCCAGTACCGCTCACTGATTACTCAGAGCCCCTAGCTAGACAGATCAACATCGCGGCAGAGAAGACCAGCATGTTCTCCGTACTATCGACCAGCGAAGCCGAGTGGGTCGAGTTCCACAGGGCCTGCCTATCCTACGAGCTCTGCAGCACGACGACGAGAAGGGATGCTAGCTGTGGTGACACCGTCGATGCACTCGATGTGGTTTATGAACGGTGAGTGCTGTTGTGCGAGGCCTTTGTTGTTAATACACTTGGAGGAAATAATTTTACTAACAAACCGCCCGCTCACACACGCACCAAGGCTTCAAGAGGAACACCGCGGCCTAACAGGAATGAGCCAGGCTTGGCATTGGCCCGTTTGTAATGACAGGTCGATCACGACGGAGGAAACGCTCGTCCCCGACGTTAGTCGAGAGTATGAATTCCCTTCCGCCGATCCTTCCACTGAGACTAACGCCAACGCCAACCCCAACGCCATACGCAACATCGTTCTTCAACTTATCTACGCATCCTTCATCCGTTGGACGTCCAGCATCGTCCCCACGAGCAATAAAAGGCCTGGTTCTGGACACAACGCCGTTCAAAATACTCCAAGGGTCGCGAAAACTAGGCTCCCTGTGTTCTCGAAACTAAGCGTCAAAGCAGGAAACGGTTTTCGAGAGGAGACACTGGAGGAATTGTCGAAAGGGTTTCACCTCCTACCGCAGATGCCTTGGGAGGGTCTTTTTGATGAGAGGGACGTGAAGCAGTGGAAGGATGTCATATCGCATTACTCCACCAACAACTGCAACCTTTTCGACGACGTCGTCCCAATCACTCCCTCACCCATGCATTTCGCCGCCGCCGCCGCCGCCACCGCCTCGCCAATGTCTTCCTTCGCCCAAGCGCAACACTCCACTCAACACGTTCCACCGGATTATAGAAGGCAGCAGTTACCTTCAAGTCCTCCAAGCTTCAGCAGAACAAGGGCGAATTTTCCTTTCGGCGATAAGAAGAACGAGTCAAGGAGGTCACGATGCTCGTCGTTGACCAACGACAACGAAATGTATTCCTCGGTGCAGCACGAGTTTTAGGAAACTGAAGAGAAGAGAGATCTGTCCTTTTCTACCTTCGGTTACAAGTGCCACCTTTGGCCGAGAATAAAAATCTAAATTGAACATGAGAAAAGCTGGGATAAGAGAAGGGGGTTGGAAAGTAAATGCAAGAGAGGGGAGAAATTTTAGTAAATATAAGAGAGGTTATCACGGGCAAGTTCATCGTGAATCAGTGAAGGTAGTCGTTGTCGTCATTGTAGATATTAATGTTATTTATTGGATTTTACGTAAAAGATTTTCTTTTTTCTTTTATTTGCTTAGACTTCATTCTTGAATTCAAAAACTTTCATCCTTTTTTATTTGACGATTCCTACCTCTCATAAGAACGTGTAAAACCTCAGAGGGTGAAGGAAATTAATTGGATTTTAATGTGATAACGCGGTTTCGGTAAACCGCAGCTGTGTGGTCATGCGTGGGGCTGAGTTGGCGAAGAGACATATGTCCCTGTCGAAGAGAAAACGGAGAGACCGAAGCTTCACCCAAGATTCAGAACCGAAGGACGAGGTCGTAGGATTGGCGGCGGCGGTGGTGGTTGGTTCAGCAACGATGGAGGTAGATTTTTGTCACCTACGAGCGATGAATTGAGAAAAAAATGTAAAGTGTGTTAATAATAGATAAAACGAAGAGACGAGTTCTTCGCTATCACCGCCGCTATCGCCACCGCTAACACGCTCGTTTCGCTCGCCGCTCTTTTCGCTCACACAGACCCGTCGCTCCCGTCATCGTCTTGAGAGGCGTGCAGGAGCAAAGCGACTAATGCGAGGACCGAGACGACGACAATGACGAGCAAATTGACGATCTGGGAATAGGCGAACGTCGCACATAGTGTCGCTCCGAACCCTAACACTTCGTCTCACCTATTCTTCTCACAAACCATCGCAACCCTACTCCTAAAAATAGTATGGGCATACACATCACACGTAAAACACTCCCGAATTCCCTCACTGCTATCGTATGCTTTAATTAAATTAAAAGATTGACCGCAGTAGGCGCAGGACTTTGTGAGGAAGTAGAAGGAGTGGAAGAGGGTGGGGAGGGGACGGAAGGAGTGACCGAGGGGAGCTCCGTCTTCTTCTTCTTCTCTCTTTTCTTCTTGTTCTCCTACTTCTTTTCCTTCTTCTTCTCCGCGCTCTCCTCCCTCTCCACCCTCTCCACCCTCTCCACCCTCTCCACCCTCGCCACCACCCCCGCCGCCGTTACCCTCCCCATTTCCGCCACCCTCATTATCATCGTTCCCATTCTTGATTAATAGCCCGACAGCCAAATCCGTACCGCCAACGACTGCAGCTCCCATCAATGCTGCCCCGCCTATCATCACCGCCAACGAACCCATTGAACCTGTAGCTACAGCGGACTGCGCGAAAGAAAATGCCCCCGTCGTCAAAGGCCCTTACACGGCGCTTTGAATACCTGCGGCCGCCGTCCCGGCGGTCCCAACACTCGAAAGAAGAAACCCCCATCCCCGTAGCTCCTCCAACAGCCCCAACGGCAGCCCCAACTTTAGCTCCGTCACCCGCTGGATTGCTACTGTTTTGACGTCTGCAATTCTCACAAAGCTCCTCCCCTAAGAAGATGTCGCTACATTCGCCACAGTTCCTACAAACAGCTGTAACGGGGTGGGGGGGGTGAGTATATAACTAATTAAGACACCACCCTTCGTGGCGCTGTGGGTTTAGCCCATACTTACGTCCATCGTCCCCGCCGTCATTGTTTTCATCGTCCCCGCCCCCACCCAAAGGTTCATTATTTTCTTGTTCAGCCACTCAAAACCAGGTTGAAAACGCTAGAATCGCGGAACTTGAGTGTTGGACTGATGCGCGGACTTTTAAAATAAGTATGGAGAGATCGTAAAGGTCTAACCAAGCTAACCAAAAATGCCTGAACCCAACCGCCAGAAATCCCTGAGAGATGGTCATGTATCAATACTGGAATCTGTCTCTCCTCGATAACGCCAATCCGCTAATAAAGCGTTATTATCTTACTATCGCCTCAAAAAGGATAACATGAATTCGTTGCCGGCTGCCGTCCTTATGGTCTGGTTGACAAACAACATAGGGGTGACCCTTTTGAACAAAGCTGCCTTTGCAACAGTGGATTTCAAGTACCCCTTCATGTTAACTTCGGTGCACATGTCCTGCAATAGTATGGGCACGCAATGCTACCAGGCTTGGAAGAGAAGGGAGCAATTAAAGCTCCCTTCAACAGCTTCAGAGGAGCAAGAGGCTCTGGTTGCGGGGTGGACCGGGAAGAAGAAGCAATTCACACCAGAGCAAAAGAAGGCGATTTTAGCGTATTCTGTGATATTCAGTCTCAACATAGCGATAGGTAATTTGTCGCTCAGGCATGTTTCGGTAAATTTTAATCAAGTGATGAGATCCCTTGTGCCTGCAATAACCCTCGGGGTCGGAATACTTCAAGGGAAAGCGTTTTCTATGTATCGGAGGTACAGCGTCGGGGTTGTCGTTCTCGGGGTGCTTTTTGCGTGTTATGGCGATATGACGTATTCAGCGGTCGGCTTCATGGTAACTGTCTTCTGTGTCCTTCTTGCTGCTGCCAAGGTGGGGCCCTGAGCGCTGGCGCTGGAGTTGTCTCACCTCTAGCTTAAATGATTACTAACGATTATTTTTCAGGTGACTGTGAGCGGTGAAATGCTCACTGGGAAGCTAAAAATGCACCCAATTGACCTTCTTGGTCGGATGGCGCCCTTGGCGCTCCTCCAATGCTCCTTGATTTCACTTCTTTCTGGGGAGGTGTCTTCCATTGCCTCTCGTTGGACTACAGATCTTTCTCCGTTTGTCAATCCTCAGCCATTCATCATCGTTTTAATGAGGCGAGGAAATGTTTCTGTGGTACTTGTCGTACTCATTACCAAGGCTAACTCTAACTCTATTTTCCTCACCCTTAAAACACGCAGCGGATTTGCTAGTTTCACTCTTAATATTTCGTCGCTTTACGCAAATAAATTGACGTCGCCTTTGACTCTCTGCATCGCCGCAAACGTCAAACAAGTCATCATGATTGCGACTTCGACGATCCTCTTTGAGACGCCAATTAATTTCCTCAATGGGCTTGGAATTTTGATCGTCCTCACGGGGAGCTTTTGGTACAGTTACATGAGTCTCATGGAGAAGCACCAAGATAAAAAATAAACAACAAAGGAATAGTTTTGTTTAGGTTTGGTTTTGGTTTTTCAACGACGTGACAATTATTATCTTGTCGACGTTTCTTTTCTGTCACCTCTCGTTCTGTTCCCGTCCCTCTTCCCTGCCTCTTGTCTCTCCTTTCCCCCTCTATTTGCTGGTGTCCCTCGTCTGCGTGAAACTGTCCATCGAGCTGCTAAAGCCAATGATCTCGAAGGCGAGGTCTTTCAACCAAACCGGGAGCGCAAAGTGCAAGAGATCTGAGGCGTACATTAGCCTAGGCATCCTCAACTCAGATTGGCCCCTTGTGAAAAAGCGAAGCGATGCATCAGTGTGAGAAGTTAATAGGACGGAGGACGGAGGAGGGCATTGGTTCATCTCACCTTCTCACGGCCTTGACGATCATGTCGCCGACGTAAGAGGGCTGCAACATTGGGAGGATGAGGCCAAACGGCCACCTTGAAGTGTTGACTCCGTCAAACATCCCAGTATTAATAAAATACGGACATACGAGGAGAGTCTTGACGCCGTACTTTCGCATCTTACGAAACTCGAGCCTTAGCGAGTCGTTGAAGCCCCTGGCGCCCCACTTGCTAGCGCAATAGTCTCCAAGTCCAGCCACACCTACGAGACCAGCAGCGGAGGCGACAGTGACGATGCAACCATCGTTTTTCTCAATCATGCCCGGCACAAAGGCCTTCACGGTCCAAAAGTGGCTCTCTGTGTTGACGGCGAGAGTCTTGCTCGCCAGGCCATCGGGCACCTGTGGCGGCGCGAGTGCAGGGCACAACGGTTTGGTTATTAATATTGATAAAAACCCCTCATAGGCAAAGAAAGCCCTTTGCCTCGTGCTTGGCCCTCACCTCGAAAATGCTCTTTCCGCTCACGATGCCTGCATTGTTTACCAGACCCCAGACCTCGCCGACCTCCTTCTTGATGCTAGCGGCAACCGAGTAGACGGTGGTAGAAGACGTTACGTCGCACACGTACGCGTGGGCCTTTCCTCCTTCGGACTCTATGATTGACTTTACGGCCTCAACAGCGGGGAGAGACAGGTCAAGCAGCACGATAGTGCAGCCAGCCTATAGTGGACGGCGCAGTTCTTGTGTGAGACGTAGCGGGTCGCTATCGCTTCACGTCGAGCCACAACAGAGATTGAGACACTCACCTTCGCGAACTTAATGCTCATCTCCTTTCCGATGCCGCTTCCGGCACCAGTAATCACCACCACCTTTCCGATCAAGGACCTGGGCGAGATGTAGTCTTTGTATATGATCTTCAGCACATTGATTCCCAGCGAGAGCAGGAGAGCAGCCGGAAGAGGCTTGGAGGCAACCCTCATCATCATCGGGGTCGTCGACGAAAGGAAAGATTTTAAAGACATTTTTAAAGAGTATGTAGAGCGGGTTAGACCTGGATTATCGCGCGTTGCTAGGTGGATAGTGAAGTTGTAAAGTTTCCCTGTGAAGACGAGTCACTTTCGGGAAGGCACTATGAGCAGGAGAAATGAGCTGAAATAAAAATCAAATGAAATTGGAACGGACGAAGTTACGAGGGAGAGGGTTAAAAATAATTAATAGAATTAATCTTTGAGGGGATATCCTGGGCGGGCGCAAAACTTGCCCGAGCCTTCCTGTGGAAAACCGTGATATAAATGAACGTTTCGGCGTACACAACGTAGTCGTTGAGGGCAATGAATTGCTCCCTCCGCGCTTCAGAGTCTATGCTAGCCAACATGGTGGGGGTGTTTCAGCGAAACAAGGCGCTTGTGTACCGACGATTCCTCTGGTGTTTGGGGCTTATATGAAACTAATTGCGAGATGGTGTTGGGCGCTGCTTGTGTGAAATAAAGTTGAGCCAAAAATCTTCTGATAATAAAATAACCCAATCGTTAAATAATTTACGTTATTAGCTTCCCCTCCACCTCGTTCAAGCATAGCATTGCTGTTGGCAATCGTTTTAGAAACCGAGCTCCCCTTCGTTAACCCCCACCCTTAGCGCGACCTCTCCCCACCTCTTGGTTCTGAACTTATTCCAGCTCGCCTTTCCCTTCTCTCCGGCCTCCCAGTGGAGAAGGTGAAGCCTTTTGACCATGTCCCTGAATTCCTGGTCTTCGACGCCGTAGCCAGTGTAGTACTTCAGAGTTTCGCTGCGACGAAGAAGGAAGGAAGGACGGCGTACGTGTGTTAGTGCGCCGTACAACGTCGATGAGATGTGGATCCGTGGGTTCAACGAGTTTGCCATCAGTTTCGCTATTCTTCTCCGCCAGAAACTGAAACTCACCTCCACCCTTCCCTGGAGAGAACGAGCCTGGCCAAGTAAACTGCCGCCGCGGCTTCCAGACAAGGCTTGCCACGATGTTCAACGTCAAGCAGCGAGAGCTCGCAGATGTACTCGACTAGATAGGCCTCCGTCTGAGACCCGGCCGACGCAGAGATGAACCTTGGAATGAAATCGTAAGGCGTGACGCTCTCCAATTTAAATTTCAGCGTAGAGCAAATCTCGAGCTCGAAGCTGTGACACGAGGTGGGGTGGGGCGGGAGTTAGAAAGGGGTAATCGAACGGCGAGTGCTTTATTTTGATTTACCTGCAAATCTTCCCCTTCGTATAAGTGTGATCGCAAATATACTCGAAATCCTCTCCTCCAGGGGGGTGAATCTGCGTTGATAAGAGAAACACGTTTGCGAGTTGCGAGTCGAGTTAGAGCGAATGCACTAGAAGAGGCACGGGGCAGGGAGGGAGGAGGCGCGGCGCCTCACGTCCCACATCTCGAGTTTTCGAAGATTACTCTCTCGTCACCTCACCTCGTTCACCTTCCCGCTCACAAGCATGCAGCTACAACCCAGCAGCTGGAGCTCTCCTCTAGACAGAGGCTTGTCCGTTAATTCTAGAAACCTACTTAATAAACTATAACAATGGTGCAAGGTCCTGCCGCTCAGGCTGTATTCGGAAGTTAGCTCGACGAGCCAGTCAAGGAGGATGGCGAGCATGCTGCAGGTCAGTTGGGGGTGCTTGTTGAGAAAGGAGGGGGGGGGGTGGAGGCAGCAAGGAGGTGCGCGTAGTACGTGGGACCGTATGTTTGGAGGTAGGTGGAGGTGAGCGTGGGAGAGGGAAGGGGGAGGGCAATATCCTGTGCGTGTGTGTGGGTGTAGGTGTGTTAGGACCGTCGCGCCATTGTTAGAATCATATCCCTTTTATTTCAGCCGAAAGTGCGCAAGATTTTTTTATTAAAAATAATTTGTGCCGTTCGAGAGGCCTTGAACTCACCCCCTGCCTCCTAAAAACCTTAAGCCTCTCTTCGTATCCCCTTCCGCCCCTGTAGTCGTCGATCCCGAACCTGTCGCTGTCGATGGTGACGACCCTTAGTGTGTCTTTCGAGGTAGGAATTGTAAGCGTTATGGCGTCAATGTCTGTTACGTTAGGGGGGAGCGGAGGCGGAGTGGGGGGGTTCTTGGTGGGGGAAGGGGTGATGGGGAAGGATGTGGACGCAGGTTTGGGGCGAACTAGAAGAAGGTGGTGGTGGGTTAGAGTCTCGTAAGCGGAACAATGGATCAAACGAGCGAGCGAGCAAACGAAACTTTGTAACTCACCAGGAATGGGACTGCTCAAGTGCGCCGCCCTCCTCTTCGCTCCACCAGAAAAGGAAGTCAATCCATCAGGTCGTGCAGGAGCGGCAGTGCCCGGATTCTTTCTAATTCGCTTCTTCCCGGATAGAGTCGACATTAACTTTCAGGAGGCGAGGGTTATGATGGATTTTCGCGAGTACAGCAACGATATCTGGAGGAAGTAGCGTCTTGTTAGCACAAAAGGTATCGACACCGAGATTTTAGCTATTTGCCGCCGCACTATTCGAGGCAATAAAAGAGCACAATAGCGGGTCGAAGAACCACTTCTGATCCAAAGACGCGTCGATTTAAGGGTGGGTATATAGGTATAGAGCAAACGAAAACTCGAACCGAACGTTTACCAGGCAAATTCCACCACAAACTCCGTCATCGATTCCCTCTAATTTTTTCTCGCAACTAGACAGGGCAAATATCAACACACCAAGCTGTTACGATCGATCGGAGTTGAAATATGCGCGACTTTAGACGGTATGATGGTACAAGGCGAACCGCCCGCGAAATCGTTACCTCTAAACAAACAAGAAAATTATTTGATGTGTAAAATCTGGAAAAATATCTTGAAGAAAATTGATTGTGTGTTTTCCAAATAGCTTCTTCTCTCCGCACAACAACAAGCATCTTTAATGCAACAGGCTCTCCTCGTCTCCCTCCCCCCCCACCCCCCTTCCCACGTCGTCGCCCTTGAATTTCAAGACCGTCACGAGCTTGAATTGGCAGGCAGCTGCCATGGCCAGCATGGCGGAGCAGCAGAAGAAAGCCGTGGACATCTCCATCTTGGTCAAGAGAACGCCGAGAACGATGATGTTCAGGGGGATCCTGAAGATGTTGTAGATGGTCGAGCGCTGGCTCTCCGGGACTATTTTGCTCTTGAGCGTGCCCATTGCCGGGAAGTACATGCCGACGCAACCCTCGAAAACCAGAAAGCCCACGAAAATCAAGTTGTAGCTCGTCGTGACTACCGGGACGAAAAGGCTCAGCGCGGCGACTACGAAGGTATACTTGGAAATTTCTTCTATTGGCATAGATTTAGAGAGGACGGTGAAGAGGGAGCTTCCGGCCATGCACGCCACCATGAAGGCAGCGAAGATCAAGCCAAACGGGAGGGTCTCGTCTTCTCCGGCGGAGGGTTGAAGGGCGGGGGTCCACATGAAGACGAACGTGAACATGCTTCCTTCGAATAGGGAGGAAATCGTCCCGCAAAGGATAATGGACGGGTTGTACACAATCGAGTCGAAGCCTGGGATGTTTGGGTGAGGGGGTGCGGGGGTGAAGGGGTGGGGACGGGATGGGGAGGCGAGGGAGTCGTAGATTGGTGTTAGAGCTTCTTGCTTAAACTCAACACGGACAGGCTACGCGGACAGGCTCTGCTAACTCACCTTTCTTCAACATCTTGAAAACATCGTCGGCTTCGGCATTCCCCCCTGAGCTGTGTCCAAAGTTTTCTCCCCAGTTATTCTGGATATATGCCCCTCCGAGGGAAAGTACCAAGATAGCAACGTCGAAGGGCGCACAGAAGCCGCCCTTGAAAACGTGCCCGTCGTTGCTGGTAGCAAAGTCTACGAAGATTGCGAACGGTTTGATGAGTTAGTGCATTCACACGGGCATCGACGTAGACATCGGTTTTCACACAACATATACAATTAAACAGAGAGAAATAAGCGCGATTCATTCAGCTGCTAACTTCAACTCTCGCACAGCTCACCTTCTCCACCCAGAGTTTTGAGAGGAGCGATTTCCGACGCGAAATTGGCAACTAGTCCGGCAGCGATGGCAACACAGCTATTCCCGAATATTGCTGTAGCAAAAGTTTCCCCGATCCAAGCCGCGTCAAAAGATCTGCGAGGAATATGTGGTGGTGGTGTGAGCGCGTGCGTGCATGCGTGAAGGAGTTATTCCGTTCGTTCCCGAGCGCGTGCGTGAAGGTCGGATGATTGTGTATTCGTCACTTTGTCTCACCTCGCATTGTGCTCATTAATCATCCAAGCATCAAAAACGCTGAACAACAAACTCGTAGCAACACCACCAAGCAACCTTCCAAGCATCAGAACACTGTAGCTGTTGACGTGCTTCGTCAAACAACTAGCTACGTAAGTGAGGATGTAGAGGAGACAGAATTTCTTTCGACCGAGACTATCAGCCAGGCTGCCGATGAAGGTGCCGAAGATCATACTACTGCCGAAACCGGCCACGAAAAGGACGGCGATATCGTGTTGGTCAAATCCGTACGAAGAGTAGAGAGCGTACACGTAAGGACCCTGCAACCAGTCGCCAGCCATGACGCAGAAGTAGACAAAGAGGTAGTTCTTCTGGAACTTTTTGAAATCAACTGGACGACTGTGGTATAGGGCGACGCCGTTTGTGAGTACTTCATACACAAGTTGCCGTCGTCAATCAACCCAACGACCCTTTCCGCTCACCTGCTGGAAGCCTCCTTCGAGGTCCAGTTCTTGAACACTAAATAACCAGTGCCGCAACATAAAAGCAGGAAGTAGAACAAAAAGTTCGGCATCGCTGATGACGCTACCATGGTCAGCGCTTTTTTAGCTGAGGGTGACCAGGGAGACTAAAGTCAGACGCTTTGACAACAAATGTGAGCAAGACCGTTTTATCCGCAACTAAACCCTGCAAAATTATTCCACCTCGCCGAATTCCACCTCTTTATTCCACAAGGCGCCGCAAATACTAGACGTCGCAACCGTAATTCACCACAAACCACGTTTAGTCACCTATATGACCGCAAAATTCGAGTGGCTTTCTTGAAATGTAAATTACTTGGAACTCAAACAGCACATAGCTCCTCCAATATGAAGCTCCCGCTCTTGACGGTTGCCACCCTGGCCCTCACACTCACGCTGGGCTCCTCGAGGCAACCGGTTCCCTCGCTTCCGACTCAAGCCATTAAAAAGCTTGACGCGGCTCGCAAGGATGCCAAGTATCATCCACCTTCAATGCCTCCGCGTCCCTTTCCCTCTGACGTGGAGCGCTTTCTAAAGCTTCCTCGCGGCGGGTCTTCAGACCACGCCATGACGCCGCTGATTTCGTTCTGCAACCTCTTGGCAGACCTTTGCCCTCACGGTATGCTTCCGCTCGCGTATGGCCTCATGTCCACGCCTGGTTCGACCGGTGCGTGCAGCGCGGCGTTGATATTAGCTGCGTTTGGCGTGCTGGGCTGGTACGGATTAGGGAGCATGGGGAGGGCTAAGGAGATTGGTGGCGGCGACGGGGACAGTTTGAGCTCTGTTCACTGGTGAGTGATATTTTGTAGCGTGTTTTTTTAATTTTCGGGGCAGTCCGCCCGCCTGCCGCCAAGCCCTTTCATTCGAACGAACGCAGCCGACCTTTTCTCTGACTCCTCTCCTTCGCAATCACATGCACAGCTCCATTGGATTTAAACCTTCCAAGCTTCCCACTCTGATGCCCCTCTTCCTGACTCTCGGTTGCTGCCTCTTCTACTCCGCCTTCCTCGGGGACATCTTCACCCCTCTTTTGTCTCTCCTCCTGCCCTCTCTCTCTCTCTCACGCACGGCCGTGTTGGTAACCCTGGCGATCGTGCCTTTAGCTCCTCTTTGTTTGTTGGACGATTTGAGCAGTTTGCAGGTTAGCAGTTTCGCCGGGTTAGGAGGGATATTTTACACGATTTGTTTCATCGGGTACAGGGCCATTACGGGTGGTTACAGGCCTGGAGGAGGTGAGCCGAAGATTCTGCGCACCCACAAGTATTTTCACCCTCTCTCATTTATCGCCCCGACTCTAACCCTCACGCTCGCGCACTCATGCACTTTAACAACCACCAACCCTGGAAGAATTCCACTCTCAAATGCTCGACCTTGGACCGTCGGCCTCTCATCTCCTCTACGCTGAACCCCCCCTGACCCCCCTATTTAAAATCAGCAAAGGCACGCTCACACTGATGAACATGGCCTGCGTCGCCTTCGCCTGCCACTACAACGGCGTGAAGTACTACGTCGAGCTAAAGGATAGAACGGTTAACAAGTACAGCAAGATCATGGGACTGGGCAATTTAACGGTGTTGATGGTGTTCTTTTGTATGATGTTCTTTGGGGCTAGCGCCTTTGGAGGCGCTAGCCAACCGCTCATCCTCAATAACTTTCACCCCACTGCGGACTTGGGGGCCAGTTTCGCGAGGGGCCTGGTCGGTTGCGCGATCATTTCGGGCTACCCGCTCATGTTTACCGGCCTGAAGTCAGGTGAGAGGGCACGCGACGGCACGCGACGACACGGCGTGCTTCACAAACAAACAACAATCAGGCTCACTAACCCAAACCGCTCATCGCGTTCCAAAGCCGTTCACGACCTTCTCAAAATCGAGTCGTCGCCCAAGTTTACGAAGGATTGCATCAGCCTCGCCATGCTCGCAGCAATCACCGTCACGGCGACTTTCGTAACTGAGCACGAGCTCGGGCCTCTTCTGGGTGTTGTCGGAGCCCTCTTTGGGAGCGCCGTCGTCTACATCATCCCAGCTATGTGGAACTTGAGAGTAGCCGAGCAGATGCCTTTCTTCAAGGGGGAGCGGACCGCGAATGTTTTGCTAGGACTGGGAGGTGAGATGCAATGGGGCGCGGACGAAGGGAAAGGTGCCCTGCATAATTACATCCATGAACACGCAGGAGTCTAACAACATTGCACAGGTTGCGCCTTGGCTGTTTTGGGAACTTGGGTTTCACTGACGGAGGGGCATTAAAAGTACACAATTGACGGAGACATCAACGAACTAAATCGAGCGGAAAGGAGCGTATTATTATAGGCCGTTTTTGAAATATTAACATTATTGTCAATTTTTTTAATTACTTTCTCTTAACCATCAAATCAACATGCTCGCCTCTCGCTCTCCATTTGCGCTCCGCTCCGCCGTTCGATCGCTGAGCTCTGGCTACGCGTCAGTTTTCCATGCGTCGGACCTCACGATCAAAACGAGGACCTCCCCTCCCCGCGAAAAGTCCCCGAAGGAGCAGCTTGCCTTTGGCAAGGAATTCTCCGATTCTATGCTTACGATAGACTGGACGAGGGACGGTGGGTGGGGCAAACCGGTGATTGAGGAGTATGGCGACCTAGCGATTAGCCCGGCGGCGACGGGGCTCCATTATGGTGAGTGAAAGTCCACCGTTGGGCGGAACACCCTTCGTGACATCTTGTGGAATCATTTTTTGGCCCCAATGTGCGTGTTTAAACCTTCGAGGAATGAGCGTCCTGTTTTTTTAGTACAGATATCCCCCCCGTCTCCCGTCATCGCCTCCCAATATTCCCGATTGAAACTTTCAAACCACGTTGACGAACTCGCTCGTCAAAGGGGAAAGTCTAACCAACCCTCGCCTTGATTCTCCCTCCTCCTTTAGGTATCCAGTGCTTCGAGGGCATGAAGTGTTACTTCTCGCCCTCCGACGACTCTCTCAGGCTTTTCCGACCGGATCTGAACATGGTTCGCATGAACTCCAGTATGCAGAGGTGAGGAGCGTGTAGCGTGTAGCGTGTTAGATGTGTTGGATTGCTGACGACTGGGCGCCGCTTCAATTAATTCTTCTAATCGCTCGGCTCTCGCCTACACCCTAAGACTTGCTATGCCAGGCTTCGACGGAGACGAGATGATTGAACTCTTGAAGAGGTTCTGTGAGGTGGAGAAGGAGTGGGTCCCCAAGGGGGCCGGATACTCGCTCTACCTTCGCCCAACTGCAATCGGCACCCACCCCTTCCTCGGCGTGGACGTATCCGACCACGTCAAGCTGTTCGTAATCGCGTCCCCGGTCGGGCCTTATTACCCGACCGGCTTCAAGCCAGTGAGCCTTTTTGCGGATTCTACTAATAAAAGGGCCTGGCCTGGGGGCGTGGGGAGTTTCAAGGTTGGAGGGAATTACGGGCCGACGATCCTCCCTGCGAAGGAGGCCATGGAGAAGGTGAGAATACACGGTTCTGTTCCGGCCCGTCCCGTCCTGACCTATTCCCCGCATTTAAAACCACTGACCCCTCTCTTGTGCCACAGGGTTTCAACCAGATTTTGTGGATGTTTGGTGACGACGACGAGGTTACCGAATGCGGCGCAATGAACCTTTTCTTTGTGGTTCAGGAGGGCGACAAGAAGGTCTTGTGGACAGCCCCGCTTTCTCGCGGAGACATTCTTCCCGGAGTGACGAGGAAGAGGTGAGACGTACGGCCATTATTTGTCAAAAAGCCGATTTTCGTCTTTCCCCTCGTTTCGTCTGTCCTAATCCAATCCCCAACGCACAAACCCGCGCAGCATTATTGACCTTTGCGAGAGCTGGGACGGGATCGAGGTCCGAGAAACTTTCCCCAAGATGCCTGAAATTAAGAAAGCGAGCCAGGAGGGGCGCCTGTTGGAGGCCTTTGGCGCCGGAACTGCTGCCGTCGTCTCGCCCATCGAGCGTATCAACTACAACGGCTTTGACATAAACATTCCTGCCACAGGCGAGCTGACCAGCAAGGTCTGGGACGAGTTGAATGGCATCTACTATGGAGACGTAGAAGGCCCGGACGGGTGGAGCGTTAGGGTGTAAGTCACAGAAAGAAACTCCCGAGTAATTCAATAGACGGAACTTTAGAAAAATAAAAACTACTTGCACATTTCTTTTCCTTTTTCCCGCAACACACAGCGCACTCCTCTCCCCCCCCCGAACTACATTTAAAACCTCTTGAAGTGAGGAACGCCGATGTTACTTCCGACGGTCTCCACGAGCATCTTGGTCTCCACTATCTGGTGGAAGTAGACGAATGAACAGAGCTTCTCTAAGAAAAAACCAACCAAAACAAACATGCTAAGGTACTTGATCCATGCGTCCCTCAAGACCTCGACGGCGGTGGGGATGTAGACGATGTCGGTGGTCGGGATCTTGATGTCGGCAGTGAGAGTGAACGTGGACGCGGAGGCTGAGTCCACAACTGGGGTCCAGTGCGTGAGTTCAGGCACGTATGTCATGGTGAGGTTTCGCTCAGAAATTTGCTCCAAGATTGTCCTTATGTCGCCCTCCGAGGCCCTGCTGATTTTGCTGGGGTCCAAAAGGTCGGTGTTCGAGTACATCGTGACGTAGCCACCCTTCACCGGCAGAGGGTAGGTCTGCGTGAATACCATGTTTCCACTGGTGTAGAGCCCGGCTCCGGCAGATCCGCTGTCGTAGCTGATGTGGACAGCACTCTCCATGACAATCTTCGCCTTGTTCTGGAGCTGGGTGCGGAAGAACACGAGGGCGTCCACCTTGGTCACGCTCTCCACAGCGGCCAGGGGGAGTTCCACCTCGAGGTGGAACTTGTCAGGGATGCTGAGGGAATATTAATTGTTAATTGTTAGTGTCAACATCCTAAAGACTTTAAAACGAAGGTTAGAAAATATGTCGAGACGCCGCCTCACCTATCCCTGTTGCTGTCAATTTCTCTCGTTTTCACGGAGCACATCTTGAGAGTGTCGCCCCGGAGCCTGTTCAAATCGGGCACGGAAGAGTAAAAGTAGCTGTCCGTGTTGGTTAGCCCAGTCGCCTGAACTATTATTTTGTACTCATAAGCGTTGTCGGGCTGTTCTCTATAAGTATTAGTCTTTAGCCAGAAATTTGCGTCGTACGACAGGAAGAAAGGCAGGCACACGAGGACCCACACAGACAACAGAAAGAAAACATAGGAGCAGCTCAGGTAGGGTGCGTAGTAGCGACGGCGGATGGGCTCCTGGAAAAGCTCGACTAGAAACGGCGAGCGAATAAGGGGTAACGAGGGAGTTAGAGAGGACACGCGCAGGCAAAGCAACGAATGGCGCCTCTAAACGACCCCCTCTACTATCCGCCTGCATCTCTCCTTTGCGCCCTACTCTCACCTGAAGCCATGGGGAGGAAACTCTTTAAAAGGAAATGGAAAAGTTGACGCTGTGCGGAATTCTGCTCAAGACTTTGAAGTGTACAGGAAAGTTTCTGTCTGCGGGCGGGAATTGCGAGGGTGAGCGAACTTCACGGGGGAGAAATACAGACACCAAAAAGGGGGCGAGTCCAGGGCAAGTTAAAAAGCACAAAACTGGACCAATCGCATTCACCACAGGGTTTCTGCCCGGATTTAGTACGAATTAGCCCCCAATACGACCAGGTGAGCTGCACAGCGCATAACCAAACCCGTATCCGCGTTAAAGGAAAACCCACCCACCTAAATCTTATTTCAAATTCAGAGAGCCCAAAAAAAAAAGGCCCCATCAAATCTCCTCTCCCTTAGTAGTATTCTAGCATGTCAGGATCTGAATCCGACAGCGATAGCCTTTCGGACGACTCAGGTTTCGAGGAAAGCACCGAGGAGACCAAGCAAGGAGAAGTAAGTTTCATTTTCAGGTTCAAAGGGTGGGGCCGGCGGGGTGTCCTTGGGGGAAGTGTTTTGTTTCTTCTGTTTGCCCGCTGCCTTTCAATCGACGTCTCAACCGACCTTATTTGTGTGCACACCAAGCGCATACGCACACACATTCCCCGCCTGTCGTGTTATGCCCTAATCCTTCACCAGACCTTTCCATGCCAGCTTCGAAACCAAATCCCCCCCCCATGCATCATCTAACCTCGCTTTCTTCCCTCAGAATGCCGTTCTTAACCAGCCCTTCGACGAGGCTCTTGACGTATCACAGAGCGTGGATATGAGTGTTGATGGCGGAGCGGCCGTCAACAATAAGGAGAGGATGCTCAAGAACGAACAAGTGAGGACCCCTTACCCCTAACTCCTAAGAAGTATAAAACGCTAACAACTCTAACACACTTGCGCACCACTCAGTTCGACGAGGCCCTGGATGTGTCTCAAAGCATGGACGTGACCAACACTCCCATGAAAATGGAGGCAAAGGTGAGGTGTTTTCCCCTGAGCCCAAGCATACCCTTAGTCGTCTGAGGCCATGAGAGCTATACTTCATTCATTATCGTCATCGCGTGGTCTCTAACTCGCAACGTATTGCTGTTGCTCGCTCCCCCCGTTTTTCGTTCCGCTTTCGTCTCAGGGTACGCCTGACAAGGGCCCGGGAAGCTCTGCTGACAAGTTTGCAGACAAGCCATTCGACGAGGCCGTGAGCATGAGTGACAGCGACGACTCTTCGGTTGAGACGAATGCGAGCCCCAAGAGTAATAGACCGGGGGCGGCCAAGCAACCTAGCCCCATGACGGCAGCTGCGACCAAGGAGGCGCAGGACCATGCCCTGAAGGCGAACCTTGCTGCGCCTAGCCAACGAACGCATCTTTCTCCGACCGCAGGAGCCTCGGCGCCTCAGCCCAATGTCAACAGCAGCATGGAGGAAAGTCAGGATGAAAGCGAAACGGAGGAGAGCAGCAGTGATAGCGAAGACGACGACGCCAGTGGGGCGCAGCTCAATGTTGAGGGGGCCTACAACCCCGCTGATTATGCGAACCTCGATGTTGGCGGCGACATCAGGGAGATATTCGACTACATCTCGAGGTACAAACCGCACGAGGTTGAGCTCGACACTAGTTTGAAGTGTTTTATCCCGGACTACATCCCGGCCGTGGGGGAGATGGATGCGTTTATCAAAATTCCTCAACCCAGTGGAAACCAGGACGACCTCGGACTCAAGGTGCTTGACGAGCCCGCCGCCACGCAGAGCGATGCCACTGTCCTAGAGCTTCAGCTGCGAGCTATTTCAAAGAAGAGCAGTGGGGAGGTCAGTGTAAGGAGGTAAGTTAACGTGCGCGCACGCACACGCACAATCGCAAAAACTGTCAAAAACCATGCCTCTTTTCTAATTCTCCAACTTCCACCCCGCGCGTGTGGTTCAGTATTGAGAATGCTGCCAAGAATCCCCAGGAAATTCAGAGGTGGATCACCTCTATCAACGAACTACACAGGAGCAAACCCCCGCAGTCCGTCCAATACAAGAAATCCATGCCTGACATCGAGGTGCTCATGGATGTCTGGCCGGAAGGTGAGCTGAATCGCAGTTCTTTTCATTTTCATTTTTTGTTCGCACAAACGAGCGCCCCGTTGTTAAGTTCCAGCCTTGCTAACCCCCTAACCCCTTATTTACTCTCAGAGTTCGAGGATGCCCTGACCAAGGACAAGATCCCACTGCCAGACGTCAACCTTGACATGAGTCTCGAAGAGTACATCAAGGTCTGGTGCTCCATCCTCGACGTCCCAGTTTATGACGGCCATATAGTCGAGAGCCTCCACGTCCTCTTCACCACATATACGGAGTTCCTTAGTAACCAGCATTTCGTGGAACCAGGGGCGAAGGATGCCAGCCCGGACGATGATTTCGGATCTTACACGGACATGAAATATTGAAAAGAGTGGCAGGTTCAGAGAAGAGGTCATCCCTCCCACATGTGCTAAAAATAATAAGTTGGATAAGCAAACAGAGCAAGGCTAGAGTAAAGGAATTTTCTTCGCTTTTTTGAAAGGTTGGATTAAATTTTTTATTCTGTTTGTAAAACCCCCTTTTTTGTTGTCGTGTCTTGTTTGAGCATTCGCCCCTGCCCTGTTTCGCCAACTATCGGTCTATATCACCATTGTCCAGCTTAAACGCGCTTACTCTTCTAAAGCTAACCCCCTCGGGGACCCCCTTGGTCTTTTGCCTCCAAACCTCGCCCACCTCTATGTTCTGCCTAATCCGTCTCATTTTTAGCTCATTATAAGTTCTGACGGCTGAATTGGTTTCGTAAGGTTGGGTGTAGGGCTTGTACTACTGCTTTTGAGACTCGAGATATTCGGGATCGCCCACTTCCGGGATTGTTTCGTAGCTCAGGCACCCCTTCATCTGCCTACTCCCTTTCCCCTCAATTACTCTCTGCCGGTACTTCAGCGCCCTCAGGCTCCTTGTGTAATCACTATTAATCATGAGGTCGACATTGTCGTTTTGCGAACGATCCTCAAGACCGGCTCTCATGTCCTTTAGCTGACCTCGGGAGTCAAGGGTACTGAAAAACTGGCGGGCTACGGTCTTCTTCGCCAACTCGAGGCTCCTCTCGGTGAGGAGGCTCTTCGAATTGTCAAAATCACTTCGTTCCATCTCCCGGGCGATTTGTCTGAGCATCTTGGGACTACTGGTCAAGCTCACAACCTCAGTATGCACCGCCCTCCTGGTCTTTAACATGTCCTGTCTACTCCTAAATGTCTTCCCCTCCCCCTTTGTGAACAGTGAACTCTGCGTTCGTTCAGTGCCAGCTACAGGCTGGGGCGGTACACGGACAGATTTGATGGGCGAGAACTCTAGGCTTGAGGAGCCAGCATTGGCAAGGTTTGTTCTGCGAAACAGAGAGCGACCGTGGGTCAGGCAAAGTCATGTTTTGTGTGCATGCTGGTACAACCCACAACTGATGGAAGTGATTCCTGCTTTTGCAACCCCTAACCGAGGACGTATCACTCACCGGCCGCTGGGAAGCCTCTGTCGTGCAGATTCCATCGCTCGCAGAATAGTAATCCCAGGCAACAACAACTAATTTGGCTTTTCCGTTCCCTCAAATCCTATCGCCGGGATGCCAGGTTGGCCAAAACCAGGAGAAATGAGCACCTTTCAACATATTGCTCCCCCTGTTTCGCTTCGAACGAGCAAGCCGGCATTTATTTCGAGGGTCAGGTAGAAATCACATCTTTTCTAGGGACAACCAAACGAAGATCAGACCCGTCAAGGATCAATTAGAGCAACTGATTCCCTTGCAACAACCACCCCTGAGCTAACACACACAAACACCCCCTTCACTCAACAACCACGACCATGGGGTTGAGAGAAGTTCTGGGCCTGGAGCTGGCGAAGAAGAACCCCGAGTGTAGGGCAGTTCTTTTCGACGCAGCTGCTAGAGCGCAATTATTCATTAGCATTTTGAGTTTAGGGTGAGATTAGGGTGCGATGCTGAAAAGACCACCACCTTCACTGTTGCAGCTGCGTTCACAAGGCAGCATGCGAGCATTGACACATCTAACACCCAATAACACGCCCGCTCCTCTTCCACTTCCCTGCCCCAGAACTGCGCTTCTCCAATACGCCAACATTGAGGCTGGATGCACTGCCGTCAAGGGAAGTGAGATTGCTTGGAATGAGACTGAGGGAAGGCTACAAACGGACGAAGAAGCTGACGCGGTCGATAAGGATTGCGAGGGGAAGGTGGGTGGCAAGAGGAATAGGAAACGAATTTATTCTTGGGCCTCAACTTACTAACCCTTTCCTTTCTTCCCCCCATGAGCTTAGGTATTCGGTGGACTTTCCCCATCATCAACCCTGACCACCATGTCGTCAATCGCAAACGTCATTATTGCCCTGACACTCCCAACCTGTGGTGCTATAATAGACTACTCGTCTCTCCGAAAAAAAGTGGTTCTGTATAGGTAAGGGAGGGCAACTTCACGGAGGTGCAATAGGATGAGCGAGCTTCAAAGTCGTTTCCTCTCCTCATAATCCTAACCCACCTCTCTCCCCACCAGCTTCTACGGTCTCTGGGTAGGAAACTTCATCCAGATATTCACGTCCGAGAGCACGTGGATGATAAGCGTAGTTGTGCAGGCTGCGCTTTGCAGCGTTTGCTACATGTTTCACCAAGCCTCTATTTTGTCTTATCTATCTGAAGTGAGTGAAAGGGCAAGCTGGACTGCCCCAGCACTACAAAGAAGAAACCCACGTTCTAACTCGAAGCCCCCGACTCCCTTTATTATTTATCAGGTGGTTGACGACGAAGAAGGCCTAAAGCACATCAATGCTAGCCTCAGGGTTTGGGAGTTGGGGTTCATGCTCGCTTTCACCATATTGGCCTTTATATTATCGAAGATCATGGGGTTCGGAGTATTGAGCCAGGCGACTTTGGCCCAGGCGCTTGCCTGCTTAGGAAGCATTCCGTTTTTTTGGATCGTTATCAAGGATTTGGGGGAGCGGGAGGCAAAACAAGGTGAGTGAAGGGTGGCCCCCCCCCCTCAAGCTCCCTCGCAACGTGCGGGTAGTTTTTGGTTCCCCATTTTTAACACGTTTCTTCGCTCGTATTCTGTTCTGTCGCCTTAGAGTGTCCAAAAGAACAATCTCTTTTCATAGCCGGCTTCACGAAAATCCTAAAAACGTACCGTTACCTTTCAGCCGATTTCCCTGAGTGCCGAAAAATGCTCATAGCTGCCATGTTCTTTGAATCAGGCAACGCGAACATCGTCAACGCAAGCATTGTTTTGATAACTAACGTTTTGGAGGTTGAGGTGAGAAACTACGGTTGGACAAGTGTAACGAGAGGCTTTTGTAGAGGCACCCTGAAAAGAGGGCGGGGAGAAAAGGGAGGACCAGCCCTCATATTACGTCTAGCACCTTTCTCACAGACAAACATCTCTCTCGCAGAACCCAACGATGATCTTGCTCTTGATTATGGTCGTGACGGTCCCGGGCGCCGCAATGGCTCCTACCGCGCAAAAGTTACTAGGCCTGAAGTTCTCCATGATTCTAGTTCTCTCCATCAATATCTTGGCCTCGCTGCTCATCATTTTTTGGATCAACTCTCCTAAGTCCGCGAAGTACGTTTTTGTTTTGGGGTTACTATACGGAATTGGAATCGGGAGCAGTTACCCAATTCAGAGAACGCTATTCTTGGCGCTTGCGCCTTACGGACAAGAGGCCGAGGTGAGTGGCAGCGGGTTACACATTTTTGCTTTGATCCTTCTCCTTCTACTTCTACTCTCCTTTTCTGACTAGCGTTTTCTTCTCAGATGTTCGGCATCTGGCAATGTTGCTGCATCATACTCCAGTGGGCCCCAGGCCTCATATTTACGTACATCAACGAAATGACGGGCTCGATAATATCCGCGATTTGCGTCATACCGGCATTTCACGCGATGGGGTTGTTGATAATTCTGAGTATCGACCTTGATAAGGGGGCGAAAGAGCACGAAGCCACAAAACATCTAAAGCACAAGGTAGGGGGGACGGGTGGTAGCACTGCGAAGGTAGGGGTGGAGGGGGGGGGGGAGAGGAGGGAACGTAACAAATAAAGCCTGAAAAAAGGAATAGAATTTGCCATTTGGATTCATTTTGTTTTAGTTCATTTGTTTTCTATGCTCATTCTACACCCACGGCAAATAATTCGAGTACATTATTATCCCCACAACGTTGAATATCAAGAGGTACGAGCAGAGGGCCCGAGTGTGATTGGTCGGATCATCAAAAATCACCTGCAGATCTGCAGCTCCAGCTGTAATCCGTCCCGCTAAAACCCAATAGAAGCTCATGCAATGACTGTGGGCGAGGCGAGGCGAAGCCAGGCGAGTTGTGTTGGAAGCTGGAAGTTTGAGCGATTGCGAGGAGCGGATCAAAGCGAAGCGAAAATGCTCACCTTGCCACTATTCTCGTCACAATATTGACATGTGCCATGATCATAACAAGCATCGCCAAAAACACCATGCTAACCATATGCATCGAAAGTGAGGGGGAAGCAAACGGCTGAACGTCCATTAAAGCCCAAAATTCAGGTGGGGTCATCGTGTCTTCATGGCGACTGCCCTGCAAGGAGCAAGGAGATGAACGAAGCGACGAGCACGGATTTGGGAGTTAGAGAACGGATCGATTGCGTGACGAGCGAACACAAAGAGCGAAGCGTGGGCGAAAAAAATTGAATTCTCACCTGGGTTTTGGAGTTGGGCGAAAGGGGGGGTTGGGCAGGAGACTTCGGAGCAGACGCCGGAAGTAGTAGTGAGCAGCTAAGGGAAAGGACTTTCGAGTACGATCTCAATGTTTGCAGGTAAGGCCTCGTGCGTCCCGCAGAGTCGAACGCCACGTTGACGAGGTGTTTTGATATGCTTTCATGTTGCGGTATTTCGAGCTTAGATCGAACTGCGACCGAAGCAACTCCGCAAAGTTAGACTAGCGCCGCATCGTATTAATGGTTTTGTTGTTGTACGTAAAGATCTCACCTCTTCTGCAAAATACCCCGCACCATACATAAAGCCCCTCGAAGACGAAATAGCACGTACAGCCGGCCAAAAAGAAATGCGGTATGTTCTTAAACTTCCAGTAGCTAAAAGGCCAGCCAGTCTCCCAAACATGCTGCTGGACGTTCTTGTACATCCAGCCGCCATCAGAGCAAATTTGAGGGTATCCTTGCGACACTTTGTGCGCAATATTATTTGGGTCACAGAATGTATCTCTCATGTTCTTGTCGTGCAAAAATATTGGCGTGATGGCCATCACGGCTTCAACTCCATTGTGAAATAGCAAAGAAGAGGATTGGCGGGCTGTGGGTCCAAACAAATGAACCAGAACGTTATAAATTGCAGTCACTGCTATGGCCACCCCCCCTGCAAAAGGCGCAGCAGTGTGGCGGCGACGAGTTAGAATTGGGGCGTGGGTGGGAGGTGGAGTACAACGGCGGACAATATGTTCGAGGCGAGAGGAAGGAAGAGAAAGGAGAGAGGAGAGCGCTCACCCGTGCTCTTGCAGCTGCCGGCCAGAAACGCCACAAACCCAGCTCCGTACAGTCCGTCGTATTTAAAAAGCTGCGACGAAGGTTACGGCGACGAGTGAGTTGGGGTTTCTGCAGCGGATAGTTGGCAGCGGTGGAGGTTAAGGTTTACACACCTTGAGAAAATAGTAAAGATATATGAACGTAGAGATGACACTTTCAACGTTCGTCGTCGAATTGAAGACGTTGGAGGGAGTCAAAATGTAAATGTACTCCAGCGTTCTAAGGAAGGTAGCGCTCGTGGTTAGGGTCATCTCGGCGTAGAGGGAGAGGAGGAGGCCAGAGACGACAAAGGATGCGTTCGATATCGTTAACGAAATCATCGTCGGGGGGACTTTTAGGGACGTCACGCATTCTATCAGATCCGAACTGAACTTTATCAGGCCGGGATAGAACCTGTGAAAGGCTATGTCTTCGAGCCGCGGGTGAACCCCCCTCTCCAAAGACGACAGCCGGAGGTAGTGAACAGAATCCCACACTTCAAACGTTCCCAGCGCGCGCTGGAAGGGAGAGGACAACCACGACAGCGATCGACGCGAGGACGGCATCGAATAGAGGGCCGGAGGATTCTCGACGGACGAGGGAAGGGGGACGAGGAGGTCGCTCGCCAACAACAGCGCCAAGACCACGAGCCGCGAGATTGCCAACTGCAAAATGAACCATTTACGGGCCTTTATTTTAGGAATGATGGAGGATAGGTGAAGATCGGACATTGCGGTAAGGTTTTTAGTGATTAAGCGTCAGTCACAATCGTGAGGAGTAGTGAATTGAACATTGGTGGCAATGCTAGGGAACAATTTTGGGCAGAACACCTCGTAGAATCGCGAGGGAAGCTAAATTATTTTAGCTGCAGGACAAGAATCCACACAGGTTTCCGCATCACACATTAAGACGTTTCGAATTTCGCTAAAAAAGAAGATTTCATCCGCCAACTGACCGAGGCCAAATCAGCGCTCCGATGGATACGTCGACAGCCCAATCGCAAGACCGTCCTCAAATTTCTGCGTATGAGCAGCTCCGACTGGACAAGATAGCGCGCAACCGAAGGCGTCTTGTGGCGCTTGGGCTGGCCTCCCCGATTCTCGAGAGCGTGGGGGCGGGGGCGAGCAAGAAGAAGAAGCGCCCCTCTTCAAGTCGGAAGAAGGCTGCTCCCAGGGAGGGGGAGAGGAGGAGCAAACGCATCAAGGGAGTGAAGCCAGCGACGTCGATTTCGGAGGGCTACGCGGCTGTCGATTCTCTGGATAAACATGCTGCGACAGAGACAGCCTCGCCTCGCAAGAAGAAGCCCCAACGACGTTCGAACAATGGCGGCGATGCTTTGGACGCAGACGTCGCCTTGATGCCAGTCAAAGCGGCCTCGGGAGGTCGGGCAAAAGTCCAGGACATGAGCGTGGATTTGAACCAAGTCGTGAAGACCAGGTGAGAAGGTTTAAGGTTGGAAACGTGGGTCGGATTGATTAGTATGAGCGATTATCGCAATAATATAATATTTTCTGACGCCTCGCTCAATGCCAGCCTCAACAAACAAATGCCCGAAACGGGAAAGTTCAACGTGGTGGATTTGATCGCGTCGACCTCCAAAACTTCTTACTCGGAGCCGGTCTACAACAAGTACCCCGGCTCGCTGTTCTTCAAAAACGCCGCCGTGCTGTTCATGAATTTCGACAGGAGAGGAGGAGGCGATTACGTAAATGACTTCGAGGCGGGGGGGAAGTTCGTAAACTGGTACGCCAGTGTCAAGGTCAACATGGACAGTCCCACCGTCGCGAACCTGAAGAAATTCGGAAAGGTAAAGGAGGGCCACGGCAGCATCATTGTCTTCACGCGGTTTATGGATGGTTCCAAGTCAGAGCCGTACGTTTGTTTGGGAAGGGTGAGCTACGTTAGCCACGATAGTAGTAGTAGGCCCATTAAATTCAAGTTCAAGTTCACCGATGTTTTAGATTATGGTGCGAAGATGAAATTTGTCCAATTTTGAGGGGGAGGGAGAAAATAAAAATGGAAGAGGGAGGAAAATTTTGTTTTGTAAATTTAAAATTCTTCAAATAATTCTAACTTAACCAGACACGTGGAAGGCGCGGATGTCGTTGTCCGAGTATCCGGCGTAGAGGACGGATCCATCAGCAGACCAGGCGAGGCAAGTGGCGAAGGGGATGGTCTGGTTCTTTCCGGTGGGGGTGAAGTCGGGGCGGAGCTCGTCAACGACGACCTTGGACTCGAGGTCCCAGATCTTGATTCCGGAGGTGGTCGCGGCGCACAGCCAGTACCTGTTGGGGGAGAAGACAAGGGAGTGGATGATGTCTCCGGCCTCGAGGGAGTAAAGGCGCTTGCCCTCGTTGAGGTCCCAAAGCATGGCGACTCCGTCCTTTCCTCCGGAGGCACAGAGAGATCCGTCAGGGGAGACGGTGACGGTGTTGAGGTAGCCGGAGTGGCCGACGAGGTTGGTGCGGAGCTTGCAGTTGGTCAAGGACCAGACCTTGACGAGCTTGTCCCAGCCGCAGGACACAATGAGGGGGATGGCCTGGGAGGGGGAGAACCTGACGCAAGAGACCCACTCGGTGTGGCCCTCGTCGGAGATGGTGAACTTACACTCTCCGAGGGTGTTCCAGAGCTTCACGGTCTTGTCGCGGGATCCAGAGACAATCTGCCTGTTGTCGACAGAGAAGGCAACGGAAAGGACATCCTTGGAGTGGCCAACGAAGCGGCGGGTGGTCTTTCCAGAGTTGATCTCCCAGAGGCGGAGGGTGCCGTCCCAGGAGCCGGAGAGGGCGAACTGGCCGTCGGAGGAGATCACGACGTCAGACACGAAGTGGGAGTGGCCCTTGAGGGCACGGCGGGGGAAACCGTAGTTTCCCTCCTCGCGGGTGAGGGTCCACACGAGGCAGGTTTTGTCACGGGAGGAGGATAGGATCATGTTGGGGTCCTCCGCCGTGGTGGCGATGCTGGTGACCCAGTCTTCGTGGGCGGAGAGGGTTCCGCGGAGGGCGAGCTGCTCAGACATATTTTGTTGTTGTTGTGGGTTTCGGCTGTGGGCGGGGGGCGGGGGCAGGGGAAGAGTTAGAGGAGAGAGGGAAGGGGGGGTTGGGGGCAACGCGCCCCCACAACTGGATAAATGAACGGCGGCAGCACGGAAACTCCAGTGGGCTGGAGCGCGGAGCAACGCTAGAGGCGAACGGATCGAAGGACGTTTGTGGCGAGCAATCAATTATCGCCGTAGGAAGAGCGCTATGAACAGGCCCAGGTGGGTAGTCCATATAGGATCTCTCATGTCGAACAAACAATGTACTGTGCAACAGCTCGGTGGCCGAGGAAACTCACGATTGATATGGCAAAAATTGAGGGCCCACAAGGCTCCCCTTTCCAGATTTTTTTCATTTTGGAATTACACTAATCGTTGTCCATAAACACCAATTTACTTCTCAATTGCCTCTCAATTGCCAACTCAAAGACTCTCATCTATTAAAACCCCCTGCGGAGCTCGAGGGACTTCAAACCTCTGTCGGTGGCGACTTTTCACCTTCGACCCATTTACCTGTAGGTCCCTCAATCCCGAACTGCCGATTCGCGCGCATGATAGTGTTCGACGATGTACACGAATACTCGCGAATTGTATTTTATCCTCCTGTACAGCAGGCGGTGGTTCCGCCCTTCGATGCTACGTTTCACTACCAGTTGGAAAGCAAGGCAACGAACCCGAAGCTGCTGGACCCCGCCGATATAAGGCGCGTCGAGATGCGTTCGGACACCCAGGCAGTTTCTTTTGCCGAGTTGGACAGTGCGGTCGTGGCTCGGTTGAAGGCCGCCCTTGATCTCAAGGTTGATTCTCAAGCTGCTCCGATGGATTTGCTGTCGCAGTCGGAGACCCTGTTTTCGGAGGTGCGTTTTCATCCATCAACCCTAACCCTATGTAAAGAATGCGTGCTTACACCACGGTACTCCTCGCCCCCCCTCGCTTACCACAGCTCCTGAGGACCATTCCACCCCCTCCTCCTCCCCCCTCTTCGAAAATTTCCAACTTGGAGGCGGTTGCCAACTTTGTGGCGTCCCTTGACGAGAAAGTCACCCTCTTGCCCGACTCGAGCGATTTGGAGGTGAGAGGAGAGAGCCTAAGTCCGCGCGTTAGTTTCTCGCCCATGCTTTGCTATACTCTGCTCTACTCCGCTCTGCTCTGCGCTCTGCTCTGCTCTACCTCTGTTCGTATTTATTCTAACGCTCAGAAATCCGATCAACCACCCAGGTGGAATGGGTATCCTCGGCCTCGTCGTTCGCCTGCAGCTTTACTCTCACGAATCCCGTCAAGATCGACCTGCCTGACAAGTTTGTGGAGAGAGAGCAGCGCCCGCCTAGAGGTTGCAGCCTCGCCCAGGTGAGAAAAAAAGAAAACCATGGGTCATCAGGCGACACAATTCTAACTCTCGCTACGCCCCCCCCCCCCCCACCGCTGCACCAGTTCTGCATCGCACTCTGCAAAAAGTACGAACCCCTCTATCACGCCCTCGACAATCTTGCGAGCCACTTCACCGTCATTGATCCTCCTCTCCCATGCCCTAACCGGGTCGTTTCGAGGAGACTCCTTTGCCACGACGAGGAAGGCAGGGCAATGAGCGTGGAAGTAGAGCTGGCTGCCCTGGACCCCCGAACACGGCCTACGAAGTTCAGGGCGATTGCCGACGTTGGGAACAGAGTGATGGAAAAGTACAGGGCCTTCGGGTGGGACGAAAGCGTTCCCGTCGAGGAGAACCTCAAAACCGCCTGCGCAGTCTCCTTCCCGCACCCCTCCAGCAGCGTCGGTGCGGAAGAGGAGGACGATGCTGATATATTATGCGGAATATGCTACGGTTACAAGCTTGTTATCGATACGGGTGAGCAAAAGATGCGCAAGTTGCATGTCGCTTCGCGCGCCCTCCAAAAGCAAGCATTGCGCAACTCGTCGCTTCGCTTCTCTTCACTCCGACCCTCCACTCATCAGCACAATCACTCACTCACTTCTTCTGTTCTCCCAACCCGCAGACAATAAGGAAAATAAACAGGAACTCCCAGACATCGTCTGCCCGACTCCCAACTGCGCCAAGCCCTATCACCACTCGTGTCTCTTCGAGTGGCTCCGTGGGGACAGAGAAAGCACCATCAGCTTCGACAGAATTTACGGATCGTGTATGTATTGCGAAGGAAAGGTTTCGTGTAAGATGAGAGACGGTACGGAGTGAAGCATAAAAAGCCGGTCGTTGTTGTTAGTTCTAATGAAAATATTATTGTATGTTATTGTATATTATTGTATGTTATTGTATGTTATTGTATATTATTGTATATTATTGTATATTATTGATGATGACTATTATAATTATAACCCCTTCGGTTTTTTTAAAACTTATTATTATTAGTACATGCGCCACCTACTCGACGGAGTAGAGTATGAGCGCGGAAAGCGCTGAACTGTGTGACCGGGACCGTCATCTTGTTCCAGGGACGAAAAGAAGTCCGAGGGCTTTTGAATGCCTTGATAAAGCTCCCGTTGGATCCGTTCCCGTTTCCAGTCCTGGGTGATTCCCCTCCATGCCAAAAACACAATTTTCTGCAGTCCCACCAGCTGGCTGGCAAACATTCTCTTGGCCTTGATCATCTTGCCCACCCATTGGTACCACGCCTCGAAAGTTGTACGCACCACGCCGACAAAGTGCTTTCCTACCAAAGCTTTTATCTTGGCAGAGGTCCGAGCGTAATTTGCCCACCTAGTGAACCTCTCGCGTTTCGCGCCCACGAGGTGTTTCGACATTTTCCCCCGGACGTATTTCCCTTTCCTAACGTGATTGGCCCACGCCTCAAAGACGGTCTGCTCTAGCTTCGACATGTGACCCTTCAGGAACTTTTTCACTTTCATACACTTCCTCGTGTATTCCTTCCACGCAACGAAAGATTTCCTCTCTATGCTTCCCATGTGCTTGGCGAGAAACAGCCTCCCGCGCTTGTTCTTTTGCGCAACTTTGCACCATGCAACCAGAACGCTTCGCTGAATGCCCCAAAACTTTCGCTTCAGGAATCTCCTCGCCCTCTTGCTCTTGGCTGCCAGCTCTTTCCATTCTGTGAATTTGCTTCTCAGTGCTCCCATTGCGTGCTTGAGAAACATTTGTCCGGCTTGCTGTATCCTTGCCTATGTGAGGAATGCAAAACATGCCCGGGGTTAGAGGAAATTCGGTCTGCGTCGCGTCATAACAAAACAAAACCAAAACTCGGAACGATTCACTCACCTGTCTCTCCAGATTGTCTGCGGTCTGGGCGTTCTTCTTCAAGAGTTTGTAAAAGGCGTTGGGGGGCACGAATTGGCGGCGGTCTTGGACTTCTTTGAAATGCCGGGCGCGAGAATAATACGTCGTGGCGTCCTCAGGACATTTCTTGTTCCTGAGCCTCCGCCGCTCCTCGGCCTCTTCCTCACTGTAATGATAAAATATCGACCCCATAGGCCAGCCTTTCGTGAAGAAAGGGTCCTTTTCAAAATCCATAACCCAACCAGAAGCCGCCGCGTTCAAGTCCGGCCAGGCTGCTGCCGAACCGGTAAGCCAGTTGCCATCATGGGGAAGGGGAGATCTGGGCTTGGAGCGAAGAGGCGACAGAGTTTTCTGCTTTCCCCGCTCACCCCCGCTTCTCGCTCGCCTGACCGCAGGGGTTGATTTTGAAGGCAATCGCTGAGCCCCGTTCCTCCGCGACGGCGATGCCCTCAACAAGGAAGGGGTGCTGTTGGGTGAGTGCATAGAGAGGGGAGGTTGCGAGGAAGTTGGAGGTGTTTGTTGTGTATCTGCACGAAACGTGGGGTTGTATTCCTCTCTGGAGCGGTCTCTCGGCGACATTGAGTGCTGCATCGTTCGTGCCGCGAATCTAGTTGGTTCGCAAGGGGCGAGAATGGAAATACTGCTTAACTGCTAAACCCTAGGGTGGAAAGCGCCCCCCTCTAGAGAACAAAATGGGAAAACTTGCGCCTACCTTAAAGACTTATCTAAAGGAAAGAATATATATAAAAGAATTATTTCTGATACAAATGCCTTCGTAGCCGTTTATTACTCCGTGCGGGAAAGTTCCGGAACGTCGCCCCGGAAAAGCTGAATAGCCGGGTCGACTTTTCTGCCTCCGCTTCATCCAAGTAGCTGCCATTTTTTCTTGAGATCTTCAGAATAGCTGGTCGTGACAGACGTCCAGAGGGCTTGTGTCAGGAGGCCGTTGCCGTTGATATCTCCGTACACATTCGTTATG
>BLQM01000002.1:288492-320223 GCA_012489335.1 Triparma laevis f. inornata
CCGTTGATATCTCCGTACACATTCGTTATGACACTTTGAAGCATCTTGTCTAATTCGCGCCCTGAACACCCTTGTGTCATATTATCTGCGCTGAGCCTGTCCAACGACCTCTCCAGCTCAAACGACGTCTCTGCGAGGAGGCGGGAGTCCCTGGCTGCGGTCATCCACGGCACGCGCATCCAGCCACGCCTTTCAGCTCCAGGCACGCGGAATCTTTTCGAGAAAGAGTGCTCTAATATCCTTCGGCGTTCTTTTCTGCTAGGCAGCTCGAGCTCCACGAGCTCATCCATCCTGTCCAAGATGGCTTCGTCGAGGGCTTGGGGGTTGCTTGTGGTGAGAACAAGCATTAATTCGCACGACACACTGCCCGTCATGCTCAGAAGAACATTAAGGGAGTCCCGCGCGTATCCCTCCCCAGAACCGTCATCCTTGGTTGTTGCTGCTGCACCCCCGACGGCGTCGCCACCCTTCCGAAGTCTTTTCCCAAGTGCGGCCTCGGCTTCGTCAATTATGAGCATAGCACCGCTTCTATTTCTCTTCGCCCACGTCAGTATTTTTCGCAGCTCTGCTGGGCCGTGCTTTCCGAGGGGAGCGAGATCGCTTCCGCTCATGATTGCGAATGGAAGGCCACTTATTCCGCCACCGATAGCCTTGGCGGTTTCGCTTTTTCCCGTACCCGGCCTGCCGTAAACCAGCACGTGCCTGAGAGGGGCCCCGCGCTCTCGCGCCAACGCAGTTCCTGTGCAGATATTTTCGACCCTTTCCTCCACGTCCTTCGCCAAACAAATACCTGCGTTGCCCAGAATCGTAGACGCCGATGTTCTCCGTCTGCTCCTGCCGTACTCCCTGACCAGCTTTGGAGTCATCAGCTCCTTTCGAATCATGGAAAACCCCAGTACAAAAACTTCTCTCGAAAGAACTATACAGAAGGCAAGCAGGCACGCCCCGAGGATGAAAACAGCGATTTGCTTTCTCCCCTGCTCTGTCTTGAAGGTATGGTGCACAGCCTCGGCAACATTTTGGAAGGTCACCTTGATGATCTCGATCGTCGCCTTCGTCGCCTCCTCTCCGACGACCCGAATACGAATCACAGAGGTTGTCTCGGTTTCCCTCTCAAGTTTCGCCTCAGAAAGAATTCGCTCCCTAGCACGTTCGGCCTCCCCCATGGACGCTTCTCTCAGACGAAGGAGCTCTCTGAACGTATCGTTTTTCATAGATATGACCTTTCCCGTAGTGGTGATTTGATGTATAGCCGTGTCAAGGAGCGACCCCGTGAAGGCAATTTCGGTGTCTCGAAGATTCTCGACAACCTTCGCCGTTTCTACACTCCTCGCCGTAGATACATCCGTTTCCTGCAGCACTGTCATTCTACTATTATGTTTCGACCCGGAGACGTACGCCTTGGTCACCGCCTTGAACTGCTGAGCCATGAGCTTCATCTCCGACACGGACGCTTCCGCTTCGAGAGCAGTGGTCTCGGAAGCCAGCTGCGCAGAACTTTTCCACTTCTTCGATGATTCACTTCCCTCACTGACGACCTCCGTGGGGGCTACTATCTCTGAAATTTCCGAAATACGGGTGCCAAAGGTGCTCTTGCGGGGAACGTTGGCCAGCGTCTGCAACTTGGTCCCGAACGAGTCTATGTTGCCTACGAGCTGCGAAAGAGCCTTCAGGTTGTAAGCAAACACCGTTGAGGCGTCAATGCTGCCAGAGTCATCGCTCTCGGGGATCCAAAGGCTAGCCCCTTCGCTATCAATCACGCCGACATGTCTTCTGGTTCGCCTCTGATCGAAACTTTTGAGCCGTGTGCATCAATGAAGAGTTAGTACGAAATAATTGCGCGATTATTCAAAACGCCTTCACCAACATTGTGACTCTCACCTGTTGGAGCGAACCATAACGTCAACCTTCGAATCGTCCCGCAACAAGTAAGTGTGAAGAGGAATGTTTTGGATAGCCTCAAGCGACTTCTCGGCATCGAGGGGAGAGTGAATCGTATACCCTGCGTTGGCCCAGGAATCGGAAGAGAAGACGGGGTCTTGTTGCTCACTTCCAGACTCGAGCTTGGAAAGGATGGCATCTAACTTCCCTTTCGTCGCCTCCTTCCGCTTCAAGTCATCCAATCGAGAAGATTCTGCGAGGGCATTGTTAAGCTGTACGAGGATGAATTAGCGCCGAAATACAATGCAGAAAGTCGCCCGCGGGTAGGAAGCAAAAAGGCTGCTTGTCTCACCTCCAAGCGAGTTGAGTCTTTGGCCAGAATTCTAGACTCTTCTAAATTGTCAATAGCTTCCAACGTGGCGTTTATCGCCTCGCTCTGCAGTGACTCGGCATCTTTGAGAGCGTTTTCTACAGTCAACGACTCGCTTTCCAAGGAATCCGAAATACTAGACTGTTGCTGCGCGCTCGACTCCCTGAGGAGTTTCAACGACGCCTCAGATTCGATTTTTTCCCTTTTTAACTCTTCTGACCGTGGTTTTACGAAAACTTCCGCCTTGAGGATCGCCTCACCAATGCAATCCACCTCCTCGCAGGCCAAAGAAGGGCGGCTTATTATTTCGGCCGTCCTCATCACCTCGTCTTCTTTCCTGCCGCACAGAACGAGAGCGAAAGGTGTTAAATGTTTATTGCGTTCTCCCTATAACATCCACACGGGCATATTTTTCGCGCACTTCTCACCTCGAGGCAAGTTGTTGGACCGAGGCAACATACTTCTCATTACTAACTTCAAAGAGCTCGTCAGTAGGGTTGCTCAGCTCCCTTGGCGAGTTCACGCCTTTGGCAGTAGCAGCCCCACTGTTGTCACCGACTAGAGACTGCCGGGGCGTCTCTCCCTTTGCCTTCCCCTCGCCCGGATCAATGCGCTCCAGTGTATCCTCCGATTGCCCCGCCCCTCCACCCCTATCGTCTCCAAGAGCATCTAGTGTCGTGCCAACTCCATCCTGTGCCTCGACCTTTTGAACATTTTCTAAATTGGCTGCTTCCTCCGTACGCCTTGCGTCGCCCAAGGCAAGGGCCGCCAAACCCTTTACCTGTTCGGTCCCGCTGTCTCCAGCGTCTCCGTGAGTTACGTCTCCTGCAATAGGAGCTGCTGCTTGCTTGCCGCTATTGCTCGTCAGGGGCTCGGGAAGGACAAGTCCTGTAGGTGTAGACTTAGCTTGTCCGGGAGGCGCTAGGTCTGAAAAGGTGAGGGCGACATGGCACAGAAAAAAAACAATTCGCATATAACCGACAGTCATGCTGAAGTCTTTAAATTGAAACTCCAAAATACGGTGAAAGCTCCATCTCCATCCCCTCCCTCCTCCCCCCTCCCCCCTCCTAGAATCATCATAGTCACTTGGATATTTTGTCTATTGGAAAGCATGAAATTCCTTATCGCAGCTGTTTTTTGTGCGGGGGCTGCAACAGCCCTCCCCAATTTCCACGGGTGCTCGCTTCCTGAAGCGCAGAGCGAGGATTACTGTGATAATTCCCTCCCCGTCTCTGCGCGGGTTGACGCCCTCCTCGATTCCCTTACCCTCAGTGAGAAGATCAGCAGCAGCCAGCCCTACGACAACGGCAACGTGTGCGGGACGACTACTGGAGGCATAGAGCGGTTGGGCTTGCCGGAGTACACGTGGTTGATTGAGACCAATACGAACGTTGCCAGTGCCTGCCTGGACGAATTGACCTGCGCAACATGCTTCATTGGCCCCATGGGCATGGGGTCTTCTTTCAACCGTACGAATTGGCAGAAGAAGGGCGAAGTTTTCGGGACTGAGATGCGGGCCTTCAACAACCTGAAGTAAGTCTCTGGGAAACCGCAATTCTTCAACAACAACAATCTCTAACCTTCTTCCCAACAGTTGGCATAGGACGACAAACGGAGGGAAAGACTTCATAGGTCTTACGGGTTACGGCCCAAACATCAATCTCTCGAGGGACCCTCGCTTCGGAAGAAACAGCGAGCTCCCTGGAGAGGATCCTTTCCTCAACGGCGAGTACGCCAGCCACATGGTGCAAGGGATGCAGGAGGAAGACGCGAACGGGCATCCGAAGATGATCGCCTATGTCAAACATTTGACGGCGTACTCGACAGAGACGAACAGGGGGCACGACGATTACACAATCAGCCCACACGATCTGTTCGAGTCCTACCTTCCAGCCTACGAAAAGGCCTTCATTGAAGGCAAGGCCTCAGGCGCCATGTGCAGTTATAACGCCATCAACGGATCGCCGTCTTGCGCCAATTCCTACCTCAACAATGAAGTGGTGCGTGGTTGGAATCCGGACATCCACATAACTACCGACTGCGGAGCAGTGGGCAATCTTAAGGGAGACCCCGTAAACGCTGGCAGCGACGAAAACGCTGCCGCCATGGCCATGAATGGCGGTGCCGACATTGATATGGGAGGTGAGGATGAAGTGAAGAGTTTTGACTGACCGCCAAACGTTCTAAAATAAATCGCCCCACTCGCTCGCTCTCTCGCTCTTCGTAGATCTGACAATGACTCAAGCGCTCGAAAACGCAACTCACCTGGGGCTGTTGGAAGAGGGCACCATCGATGCCGCCTGGAAACGGTCCTTTACTCCCTTGTTTCGAGCCGGCAGGTTCGACCCCGTCGATGAAATCGAATGGTCCAAGTACGGAAAAGAGTCCATTAACAATGAGGAGCATCAAGCAATCTCGTTAGATGCGGCTCTCATGGGACAAATTCTCCTCGCTAATGACGGCGTCCTGCCGCTCCAAGACGGCCTCGACGTTGCTGTTGTAGGTCCAATGGCGGAGGGTCCTGAAAAATACCTCTCCTCTTATGCGGCCGACGACATTTGCTACGACGGATCACATTCCTGCATGACTTCGATTTACGAAGCCATCAAAGCAGAAAACGCGAACGGTGCGACAAGCGTCGCTCAAGGATGCGACGTGTCATCGAACTCTACTGATGGTTTTGACGAGGCCTTGAGGTGAGACACACATACACACACTTTCGGAGCTCCTGCTGAAGAAGTGCTCAAATTTGGCTCTAATCTTCTCTTTCCCCCCACCCTTTTGCTCGCGCGCGCGCAAACACACAGTATTGCCAAAGCCGCCGACATTGTCATCCTGGCGGTAGGCATCGACAATACCGTAGAGCACGAAGGCCAGGACCGTGACGACACTGCCCTACCTGGGGTCCAAGAAGATTTCGCACTGAAAGTCCTTGCCCTCGGCAAGCCCGTCGTCATGGTCATGGTGAACGGAGGAGGGCTTGCCATTGACAACTTAGTCGACAGCCCCAACGCGATCATCGAGGCGTTCAACCCAGCGGTCATGGGTCCCAAGGCGCTTGCTCTACAGATTTACGGATCCGAGAACAGGTGGGGAAAGCTTCCAGTCACCCTTTACCCCCATTCGTTCGTCGAAGAACAGCCCATGGCGAACTACGATATGAGCCTGAGTCCAGGAAGGACCTACCGCTATTATGAAGGGCAGCCGCTCTGGAGCTTTGGCCACGGACTCAGTCTTACTGACTTCACGCTCGAGTGTGAAAAGGACGGAGAAGATCAAGCCTCAGCCACTTGCGACGTCGCGAATATTGGTCCAATGGATGGCGACGAGGTAGTATTTGTATTCCACACTCTTGGCGACGAGCTCAGGAAGGAGGTTACGGTGAATCATCCAGTCCCCATCAAGTCACTAGTTGACTTTGGAAGAATCAGCGTCCTAAAGGGCGAGGAGGCGGGGCTCTCCTTCACGTTCTCAGAGGATATTTTCAAGGTCGTTAATGAAGCCGGGGACAAGGTTTTATACAAGGGACGACACACTCTCGTTTTCAGCAGAGGGCATGGAGACGAGGTGCATATTGATTACGACCTTTAAACGACGGAAGTAATCACGACGGAGCCAAGGACAGGAAAGTTAAATAAAAAGATATTTGCATCGTGAATTAGTTCTACTTTTAAGATTTCTAGATCTTCCCTTGTCCTTATTAGTTGCCACTTTATTTTTACAGAGCTTTTGATCTTCCAAAACCTCAAGTGTTGTCCCAACTTTACGGAACGGAACAGAGTCATATCTGCGCCTCCTGAACACACGCAATAAAACAGTGCTTCTTCTTAAACTCCTGCAGGATTGTTTCAGGCAGGTCAGATTAGACCCAATGCCTTCGGGTAAGGGTATGAGGTCTTTCAAAAGGCTTATCTTTCTAGCTCTAGCCGTGTCTTTAGTTTGCTTCACATACGGCATCTTATTTAGTTTGAGCAACTTGCCAGTTTATTACATGAGTGAAAAATGGGTTGGGGGGCACCAGGAGAAGTTCATAGACAAACGATGTGCCCTGTTGTTTTTCGGGCTCCCTAAACACTTTAAGGATATTTCCCTGCCCTCGATACGGAAGTACATAATACGGGCGAACCCCAGCTGTGATGTATACGCACACACTTATAATGTCGTGAGTATATCCAACGAACGAAATGGCGAAGTGAGCTCGCCTATTCACCCGAAGGATATTTACTCTCTGACAAAAGAACATGCAATGGACAGTGAGGAGGATTTCTTATCATCACACAATCTTACTTATTATCGGAGTTTATTTCCTTACGAGGAGCCGTGGATTTATCCTACTTCGATGGATAACATGATAAAACAGTGGCACAGTATAGACCAAGTATGGAAAATGATGGAGGATAGTGAAATCGAATATCATCAGGTGGGTTTATTTCGTCTTGATGTCTTGTACGTTCACGACATCTCAATATCAGCGGGAGAAGGCGAGGCGGTAGTTCCAGATTTTCTACCGTCAGGAGGGATGAATGATCGAATGTTCTTTGGGAGACGGGACCACGCAGAAGTTTGGGCGACGAAAAGGTTTGGACTTGTTCAAAATTATATTGATAGATACGAGGACAGGGGGCTTCACTCTGAAAAGTTTATGGAATTCCTTATGCAGAGAATTCCAGTAGAGGAGAAACCCATATGTTTCCACCGCGTCCGGGGCACAGGCAAGATAAAGAAAGATTGCAGTCTTGGGTTCTTTAACGATCTCAAAACCATGATCTTCGGGTATGATGTTCATTTCAAAGAAGAATAATTAATAAATTAGATAACTGATAAGTATTATATTGTATACGTAAACATGACCAACCGCGAGCGCTGATTTCTTTTAAAACCCTTATTAAGGCGGCGTTTAAGAACAACAGTACGCAACAAAAGCGACAAGATGGAAATGCTAGGGCGAAGAATTAAAAAAAACGTGCAAACCATTATTATGAGAAACATTTTGAGAAGGTGTGAAATTAATATCCAGCCTCTTTCAAAGCCCCAATTCCCCACTATTAACGTCTCGCTCTTCTGGACCCACAAGTTTACTTCTTCTTGGAAAAGAACCCCATGAGCCCTTGCTGCTTCTTGCCCTTGGCTTCCTCCTTTTTCTTCAATTCAGCCTTCGCCATGCTGCTCCTGACAGGCATGGCACCCTCGCTGCCTTTGATCTTCTTCTCCGGGGTGACGTCCTCCCATTCCTCGTACTCTTCTTCGACTGTTGTGGTGTGAATGTAACCTTTCTCATCCATTTCTTCTCTTTCGACATACCGTTTCTTGATAACTTTACGCTTTCCGCCGCGGACAGTTGTGGGCTGAGTCGGCGGCTCGGCCTTTTTAGTGAAACTGACCGACGAAGGTAAAGCAGCGGGGTGAGAATATGTTCGTTTCCGGGGACGAAACTCCAAACCGACAGTGTCGTGGGAAGGGTCTTACCTGTCCATGGCTCCGACGACGGGTTCCTTTTTCTTCGGAGAGGGGGGAACTTCGTCGTCGTCGACGACCTCGCCCGCATCGTCACCCTTCGCGCCTTTCTTCGTCTTGGTCTTCTTGACCTTCTTGGCCTTCTCGCTTTCATCATCACTCTCCTCATCTCCCTGAAAATCATCATCGTCACCACAGTCACCACCTTCAGGCGCCGAGGCCTTAATCCCCTCAACCTCGAGAAAGCCCGTTCCGTCGTCGTCTTCATCCTCCGAGTCTTCATCAAACACCTTGCGCTTGCTCTTTTGAGCCTTGGTCATTTCCTCCTCTTCAGCCTTGGGCTCGACCTTGCCCTTCTTCTTCCCTTCCGCCTTCTTCGAGTTCGCAAAAGAAATCTTCTTTTCCTTCTTGGACCCTTTCACGACCGTCGTGGAAAATTTGCTCTTGCTTGCGGGCGCGGGCTTGTTGAAAAACTGATGAAAGGGTGCAAAGGTTGTAACGGGTGCAGAGGATGCAGAGGATGCAGAGGGCGGAGGCAGCGTGAGTGGGTGAGATAAATTATAACTTGCTAATGGCCTTATGACCCCACTAGCCACTCACCGCATCGGCAGTAACCTTGGTCCTCTTCTGTCCGAAGGGATTGGACTTGAGCCCCTGGTCATCCGCCTGGAGCGAACCAGAAGAAGCTGCAGCTGCCAAGTCCCTACCCCCCTGCCTTCCCATCGCCCTCTTTCTGCACTTTTCGGCAGGCTTAACTCCGCCCTGACCGCACTCAATGGAACTATTCGGCTCCGGGTGAGAAAATATTCTGCATAACGCAAGCGGCGAAGGCGGAAGCAATCAACGCAAAGGATCGGAAACAACCTAATAACTCACCTTGCCCTCACCGCCAGGGATTTTCCAATCGCATAAACCCGGTCCCCTTCCCGACCAAGCTTCACAACGGTCCTGCCATCGTTTGCGCTCATACTCACGTACGTTGCAGTAAGCTCGGAGGACTCAGACAGCAACGAGGAGAGGAAGGTAGAAGCAGCGGTGGGGGTCATTTCGTATCGCGAGCACATCTGGTATTTTAGTGGGAGTTAGAAGGTTGTGGTACAAAGGGTCGCACAACTGTGGCAATTCAACCTAAAAACGAGCACGCAGCGAACACAAGCAGGCACGAGTCCTCGAGAAGGCACGAAAACCGTGTCAAAGCAATGACTCCCTCCACTTTCGCTCCACTTCCCCCCTCCCCAATTCCTCCACTTACGTAACCCTGCGTGACGGTATCGCCCGAGTCCAACAGGTCAGACTTGATGCACTCCCTCTGAGCCACTGTTAGCGACATGGCGATTCAGTGGGTCAAGCGCGAGAGTAGTTTGGAAATGCGCTGGATTCTAGATTGCCAAAAGTTGGAAAGTTGGAAAGAATCGACTACGAGAACAATCCTCGATTAGAAACCGCGCCAATCAGAGTTACTCACATCAGATCCTCCGTTTAACCGCCCCTCGCGCTAAAAAACTTTTCAATGGTGGTGGATTTGTTGAAGCGTTGTTTGCGGTTGCGACTGCGTGTCGTCTATTGGCTCGGTTTTGTAGTCTTCGCTACTTACTTCCTGTGTATCGCCTTTTATTCTATCACCAGTGGTCCCGAGGTTGGATCTGCGAAGTCGCGATACGAAGGACGTGTTGTGGAGGTGGTTGAAGGGTGGGGTACGCAGCAGCATGGTTTCCACCATGAACATCGGAAGAATTTACGTTGGCATAAGGCTGCCTGCACGGTGAGAACCCGCCCGCTGTTATGTGGCTTTCAGCTACAAGCCGACAATTCAATTTGCAACCCTTTTTAACCCCTCGTCGATTTCTAAACCAGGCGCGAGACGTGCTGGGGTACGTTGCGGGCTTGGCCGATTCACATTTGTTCAAGGAGAAGGTGAGTTCAAGGGATAAATCAACCTCCTACGCACACGTTTGAGGCACATTCACATTCGACACACACTAAAACAACGTGCGATCCCAAAGTGTTGTGTCCCGCCCTTTGTGCCGTCCGATAAATTGGCACGATCGTTGTTAGATGCAGCTTGCCTTTCTCGGAGTACGGCCTGGCTCCAGAGCTGGCACGATGAACCTGAAAGCAAAGAACTATCAACCTCCAATATTCAGATTGCCGGGAGGAGGAATTATCTTGATTCGAGGGGGACGTACGTGCACTGGGGCGACATGGATTCAAATACGATCCCTTGGGCCATCAGCGGAGGCAGCCTGATAACGACTTACTCTACAAAAAGAAAAGACGAATCTCGTTTCGTACACGGGCTTAGGCCAACACAATTCGGAGACGGGCCCGACGAGAGGTAAGGCCACTTTTGCAAAGGATACGGGCACCTATCGTCTCTCACCCTGTTGGAACAGGTACGCGAGCAAATATATTAAAAACTCGCCAATTTTGGGTTTCAACCCGTCCCTCGCGAGAGCCCCTAAAGTCGTAAGAGAAGCCTACGCAGGTGCCAAGTACGTCGTTCTTTCCCGGGCCACGGTAGATCCCGGGCCCTCACAATGCCTTTGGCCTCCGTTGACGTCCTTCGACAAGGAATCGATTGAGGGCGTCTTCATCCACGAAAGTGCCGACAAACTTAACAGGCTTTGCGTCGAAAGCAAGGCCGTGATTAGCGTAATCGACGCTTCCTTTGAAGTTCTTGGGCAGATAATATTGGACCAGGGGCAGGTGAGGCACTGCGGGTCGTGAAAGCATCAGTTGAAACGCCGCTCTACGATTATCAATTCTAACTCGTCGCTTCGCTCCTCGTCGCAGTTCCCCAGGGAGTATTGCATCTGCGACGGAAGGTTGTTTCAGGTGAGATAACCGTATCGAAATATCACAGTTATAGATAGTAAAAAAACCTGCAATAACCTAACCGCGCTTCGTATCTTTGTTGTGTGAACAGGTCCATCCGGAGGGACACGATGAGGAGGACGAAATCCTTGTCGGTTTCAATCCTGACCTGGGACGCATGAGTACTGAAGGTTGCGTCACAAGGCTTTCGTTTGAAGCGCTCGAACTTGAAATGAGCATGGGTGACGTGCCGAACTTGGTCGGCAAGGTTTCCGCCCCTTTGGTCAGCGTCGTTTCCATGAATTCGAAGCCCCACAAGAATATGGGTATGATTAACGTTGGCGGAGTGATCTATGGCGTCGATTCTGTGGCTCGCGCCACTAGCTTCCCCTTGCTCAAGGTTCAGGGCGGCGGAAGATATAGTATTTTCAAAGATGACGAGGAGAGCTGGAAGAGACATCAAGAGGCGTTGCTAACAAGGGACTTCTTGAGGAGAAAAAGGAAGGTGAGTAGGTTCATAGTATCGTCGTCTGCCTCTCATCAAAGAATAAGACAAATCGCTTGTTCATCGCGCTCCCTAAAACATTCTAACCAGAATCGCTCCAATCGGCCCCACAGTTTTATGGGTGGGAGAGAGACTTTGATGCGGCGATGGTTTCCGAGGACATGTCAAACAGAGTGGCCTACCAAGGGGTTTCGGCGCCAACTGATAGTACGGGCTCGAGGAGGAACGGAGAAAGTGCAGTTCACGGCAATGTCCCGCCCTTGGTCTTACCGAACGGGATGCTTCTGAACGTTGGGCACGTTTATCGCGGATACGGAATGAGGAAAAACAAGATCATTAATGAAAATTGGTTATCTTTAAACCTCGCCTCCGGGTCAAAGTCCTCATCAATGCCTTCCGGAAGGTACGGGCAACTATACCTGCACCATTTCATTCTGATGGATGCCGCACCGCCCTTCTCCGTTAACGCCGTAGGAGAGGAATTTTGCATCACTACGCCGTCTACCAGTTTTTTTTCCAAAACTAAAAACAAAGCCACGGGTAGGTTTAACGAAAGTAACCCCTTCTTCTCCAGTTCGACCTGCGAGACGATACAGTTTGTGTCGGGACTCGCTCTTGAAACCAACCCACAGGGCAAATACGACGTCGTCCTTAGTTACGGAATAATGGATTGTGGCGGTGGCATCGTAAGAATAAGGTGAGCGTCCGATTTTATTTACTTCTGTAACTCATTCAGCGACAGAATCCCTTTTCTTACCCAGCTCCGTTTCTACACCAGCCTCGACGACGTGCTTAGCACATTGCATTCGGAACAACACCCCCAATGATGCGATGCCACACAACAAAATAAACCAAGACCGGAAATAAATTTAGAAATACAAACTTCCCGTTCATTAGTTTTCTCCACTCTCGCTAGCGTTTCCGTCTGTATCATCGTCCTCCTCCTCGTCGGGCAGTTCAACATCGGGCATTTCCACTGGCGTGGCATCCACCGTGAGCTCCTCGCCGTAGAGCTCGATCTCTTCCTCTCTCCACTTCTCCTTCACACCCTTCATGTAACGGTCAAGCTTCACAGCGCCCACCCCTCCACCAACAATCAGGCCTCCAACAGCCAAGCTCGGCCCGGCTTCGACAAGCAACTTTCCAACCATCGCGCCGGACAGCCCACCCTTGCCCTGAGAACCCAGCGCTTCTGTAGACTGCTGATCCGCTCCCAAATAAGCCGATTCAAACAGGTTATACTTGTCCGCGGACCACATGAACTTTTTGACGTATTTTTCGGCTCCTGGGATATGGAGCGCCGGCGCGGAGGGGTCGTAAGAGGATAGGGACGGCGAGGCCGCGGCCCGCGCCGGGCGGGCGCTGCTAAGGAAGGCGGACAGCACTAAGAGGCAAGTGAGGGATAGCCGAGCGGCTCGACTGCTGAAGCGAGCGAAGGCCACTCGTAAAGAGGACCACAGGGCCAAAGGAAACCTCTTGGGGGGGGGTCTAACGGAAAGGCTGGACCGCCTCATGGAAGTCCCAAGGTCATTGCCTCGATGCTGCGCCTCGAGCGACGACGAGGAGGGTCGATGCGAACCCAATGGGCCAAGGCTGGGATGCAGGCGATGGACATCGCGCCCAGCGACGACCCCATGGCTACTTGGTGCCACAAGGAACGCAAACGCCGGCACGACACTGTGCAGGTACAGCAGCAGCAGGGGACAAATCACGTCACGGGCCTTCATGCCGAGGTCGCTATTTTTGAGGGATGAGAGGAAGGAAGCGCACGACCGAAAGGCGGATACGTGTGACGAGGTTATGTATCGAAAGAAGAGGAGAGGAGAGGTAGAGAATCGCCCACTACTGCAAAATATCCTATACACTTTCAATTCAAGTGTCGCCTCAGCTCTCTTCTGATTTGGGGAAGGAAGAATGTTAAGGAAGTGCAGATGGTGCAGAGGATGTCCGGTGGGACAGCCATGGGCGCGGTGGTTTTAGGAGGGGGGGGGAAGGAGGAGGAAGAGGATCCGTCGACAGTCCAATGCACGGGGGCGGTCGGGGAGCGGCGCCGGTGAAGAACAAAGCGGACGGAGGGGGGCAGTTAAGGCCGAACAGCAGCTTCGACGTATTCAAAAATCCAGAACTGAAGGTTGGAGGTGGTAAGGGGGGGGCGAGGAAGAAGAAGAACATTAGCGCCAGCGCGCCCAAGAGGAAGAGCTTGCTTGCGATTCCGAAGCATAAGTTTGAGGAGGCGCTGACTTACGGACCGCCGATAAAAGATTCCGAAGCTCAATCTATGGATCCCCAACATCGGAAGAAACTTCCGTCTTCAATAAAGGAGCACGACGACGATGACGATGGTGACATTGGTCCGCCGCCAGCGAGGATGACAAAGAAGGTTACGGAGAAGGTTACGGAGAAGGTGACGGAGAAACCGGTGTGCCAGTGGACGGAGGAATTTGATCAACAGCAACAAGCTGTGTACTACTTGAACATCGACGGAAAGACCAGCACGTGGGATCAGCGGGAAGATTTCTGAAGGAGCGAAGGGGAGAAAGGCGAGTTGACGAAGATTGAGATAGTGGAGAATAAGAAGGAGAGAGTTGGGGGAGAGAAGGATACGGTTGAGAAGGCTTCGGCGGTGAAGATGGCCGAGCCAACGGCTGTAAGCAAGTCAGGCGGTGATAAAGTTCTTTTGAAAGTCGCGAAGAAGAAATTGAAATCGGCGAAGGTTTTTAGTGAGCAGTACTACTCTATTGACTGCGACTCGGACGAGTACAAAATGTAGTCCTGTACGCCTGCGGCTGTGCCGTTGATGTACTTCTTCTTGCTTCGTCGAACGAAGCATTTGACTGATCCAGGACAGAAGCCGCTGTGCTTCGAGAGGGGCAAGGAGGAAGATATGAAGGCGGGGGATGTGAAAAGGGAAAGTTGGTTGAAGTTTTGAGAACGTTCAATACTGTGCACCCCCCCCCCTCAAAAAAAGATAAGAATGTTTGTATTTTTAAAAGAACGCCCTTTAGTTTTAAATCCTCCTCAAAACGCCGTCGTTCCAAAAACCTGAAAATAAAAAAGAGATAGAGTTAGAACAAAATGTCCGACGGCTTCTGTCGCAATCAATAACGGCTCCAAAAACTTCCAAAGCCAATTGCGTGTGTAACCCTCGTCCCCCCCAAATCCTCATCCACTCTACACCCATCTTCAAATCCGCTTTCCCAAATAAACGCCGCTTAGAACTCTCTTGGAGTGTTAACTAAAGGTTGGCTTTAGATCATGCTTTCCTCACAAAGCTAAATTGTCGTTACATCGAAGAACAACCGTGAGGTTTATTCGAACGACCGGTCGAAGATTTCTCAATTCATTTAAATGTCTTGATTTTTAAAACGCGAGCGGGAGGGAGTGCAGAGCGGATTCGAGTTGTGAATGTATCAAACGCGTATGAATGGGAGGGTAATATTGCTTAACGGTATCAGTCGAAAAAACCATAGTTTTTTAGGTTCCGACCTTGGTTCGTAAAGCGTTCAATCAGTGCAGCGCACTCGTACCGGATCATTAAACCTACCTTTATTTCTTCGATCTACTCATCTTAGTGATGATTCCGACGACTCCTTTCCTCTTTAATTTTCCTCCTTGACTCTCTGCCTTTCTCTTTCCATTCTCTTCCGCCGCTTTCCCATACTCCTCAGGGTACGATTTTTCGAAATGTTGGAAGGCTTTGGTTTTGCTGGAGAAGGATTTGCCGTCGGGGGCGGTTATTTTGTAGTGGTTTGAGGTGGATTTTTTCACGGACCAGGTGGGGGGGAAGGTGCCTTTACCGGTGACGGTGCGTTGATCTTGAGTTGCGTCTGACCAGCCCTTCGCGTCTGGCGTCGGCGTAGTCGTAGTCAAAGTCGTGGTTGTGGTTGATTTCGTCGGCGTGCTAGCCTTTGTGCTAGTCGTCATGCTATTAACATTCTTCTTCCCCACAGCCTCCTCAACCTGCTCCTCGCGTAGCGAGTCGCACGAACGATTGGTGTTAACTTACGTTAAGTGCATTTGCGTAGCATATTACAAGGACGATTGCGCGTTTACGCTCAAGCTACCAGTCTCAGACGAATTACGATCGTGATTGATTTGCATTCCCAGCGGAGTCGCTTTACGCTCTGAGACGACTACGTACCTTCCTAACACTCTCAATCAACCTAACCTCCTTAACCTTACTCGGCAGCTCCCCCCCCCCTTCCAACCTTACAATCCCCTTCTTATCAACACTCTTAACCTTAACCATCGTCCAACTTTCCGTGGGTACGTTATTCTCGAGAGTAGCAATCATGAACTCGATGGTGTCGGATGCTCGGATGTAGGTTGATGGTATTTTTTGAAGCGGGATTATTGTTTTACCGTTGGAGTCTTTTTTGGGAGGGCCAGTTGGGATTGAAATCGTTTCGGGGATGGTGGGGGGGGCTTTTTGCTTGTCGAAGACGGTTTCGAGCTTCTTGCCGCCGCTTGAGGAGCTGCTGGAGCTGCTGGAGCTGCTGCTGGAGCTGGAGGAGGCGCTGCTGGAGTCGTCTTCGGGGTCCACTAAGGTTGTTTTGCCCTTGCTCCAGGTGCTGGGCAGCTTTTGAGTGGCGGGAGGGGGGGTTAAGGTCAAGGGGGTGGAGAAGAGGGGGGTGTGGACGGTGGGCTTGGGGGTTTGCTTTTTGGGGAGGGGTTTGGGGGTGGGTTTGGCGACGGGTTTGGCTTTTTTGGCGGGGGGGGCTTCGGATGAGGATAAGGATGAGGATGAAGAGCTTGATGCGGAGGAGGCAGAGGATTTTGAGGCGGAAGAGGAGGAAGAGGCGGCGGGAGGAGGGGGAGGGGGAGGCGCCTCGGCCTTCTTCTGCGGTTTCGCTTTCGGCTCCACCGCAACCTTCTTCTGCTTCGTCTTCGGTTCCTCCGACTCCTCCGACGAAGAGCTCGAAGAAGAGTTCGACGTAGAAGTCTCCGGAAGTTTCCTCTTCGCAGTCTCCTTCGGCTTCTCCTTACTCTTCGGACTCGCATTAGGACTCTTCGGAAACAACCTCTGCATCTGACTCTTAATATTCTTCTTCCTCTTCTGTTTAACCTTTCCGTCTGCGAGAAGCTGCTTTAAAATATTTTTTGCTGCGGCTTCTTGGAGGGGGAGGGTTTTGGGGAGGGAGGATTTCTTTTTGAGGTTTTGTTGGAGGATGAGCTGGATCTCTTGGTCGCGGGAGAGGTTGGGGTTGGTTACGGGGGATTTGGCGGGGGATTTGGGAGAGGGGGAGGCGGGCGGGATGGTCTTGGGCATTTCCTTTTTCTTCGGTTTCGTTTTTTCCTTCGGTTTAGGTTTTTCCTTCGGTTTAGGTTTCTCCTTCGCTTTCTCCGGTTTCTTCGCAGTAGCCTTCGGCGTCCCTCCAACCTGCGGAGCGACAAACGAGGAGCGAAGCGACTTACGTTAGACGTCGAATAGCTTAAATACTCTCCTCTCCCGTCCATTCTCACCTTCTCCGTAACCCTAACAACCTCCTCCCCCACCCTCCTCTTCTCCCCCACCTTCCCCTTCACATTCTTCGCCCACCTACACCCCTCAATCCCACTCAAAACAACCTCAACCTCAAACCTCTCAAACGGATAAACCAAGTTAAAAGGCATAACGAGTGACTTGTTCACTATTAGATCGACGTAGAGGGGGGGGTGGAGGACGAGGAGGAGAGAGAGTGGATGCAGTCTTCTATTGTGAAGTTTAGGGTTGTGTTGTTGGGGGTTGTTACAGCTGTGAAAATTGAGGGTCGTGTTAGTAGTAATTAAACGTTGTTCGAATTCGATTTTGTTTAATCGTTTCGTTTCGTTTATTTACGCGACGACGAAGACGGGTCATTTATCTGAACCGTTATGAACGTTGTGAAGGACAGCGGTGTGGCTACGACGAAACTCGAGAACGTTCAGAACCGTTGCGAATCGCATCAAACGTGACGCTAATAACGTGTGCTAAGCTTTAAAACGACGTTATTCACGTCTACCTCTCCACTCTATATCGCAACTCACCAGACGTTGATTTCTCCCCCATCTCCTCCAACTCCCCTAACATAAAAACATTCTTAACAATATAACGCGCCAAATCACTGTAAGTTGACTTCTGAGAGTATAATGGGAAGGTGAGGATTGTGGTGGTGAAGGAGGAATTGAAGGGGAGGAGGAGGGAGGAGGAAGGAGGGAGGACTGTGATGGGGAGGAGGGTTGGTTTGGGGGAGGACATGGTGGAATATTTGAGGGATTTCTGGACGTTATAGTGGGTTTAGAGGGGTTAGTAAAATAGTGCGGGGGTGGGACGTGGTCTTGCGGCGGTAAATTTAGGATTTATTCGGAGTGCAGCGGGACCACCAGCAAACGCAAGCCAGCCAGGATGAGATTGCCCAAAAAGTTTAGAATAGACCGTTGATGGCGGTGACACTATCTTCAGGTGAACTCAATAGTGACTAGTGGCGCCTGGTTTTAACGATAAGCTCTAGAAACATCGTGGAGGCTCTCACGATGGGATCTGTCGAAATGACAAAATGGCTGGATTGAGATTACCGAACTTTGCCTTCCACTGAGCGCTACGATCATCCAAACGCAAATCCCAGTCAAAAACAATCAGCTGTGATACACATATCCCTCCAACTCTAACGCCCACTCCATAACCTACCGCATAAAAGAATAAACCACACCCCAAACGTTCCTCCCGTCCACTCCGTCCTCCTTCCTCAAAAATGTCCAAGCGCTCTCACACCTCCTCCCTCCCCCCTCCCACCCTCCCCCTCTCCCTCCTCCCCCCCCCACCTCCACCTACACCCGCTCCTACATGCACCGCTCCCCCCTCACCTCCCTCCACCTCTCCTCCACCTCCGGTATGCTCCTCACTACCTCCTCCGACGGGATCGTTAAATTCTGGAAGAGGACGGGGGACGTGGAGAGTTTTGAGTTCGTTAAGAGTTATGTTAGTCATGCTGGGGTGGTGGTGTGTGGAGGGGTTAGTGGAGGAAGTACGGGGGGGAGTTTGGGGGCGACTATTGGGGAAGGTGAGAAATGAACGGGCAACGATGGGCAACATTGGTTGGGGGTGCGGAGTCGTAGCTGCAAAAGTCGAGCGCGAGAGTTCTCAGAAACAGTGTGCTGCTAGAATCTAAGCGAGTATCGCCCAACAATAAATGGTTTTGGTGGCGCTATTGAAGAAATAGCCCGGAGCCTGGCTGGACTTTCAGCGCGGAACTGCCACGAGATTAATGTACTGTCGACGGCAGAGTGAAAAAGGAAGGGCACACGTGAATGCCGTTGGTGTAAAGCGCATGTTATTAGCGGCACACTAGATGCGATTCGCATCTGTTCTGAAGTTCTCGCGTTTCGTCGTACCCCACGCTGTTGCCCTTCGCTCCGTTCAGATAAAATATCCTTGCCCCATCGTCTCAACGGTCCCCCCATCTAACACCGTCGCTTTGCTCCTCCGCTCCCAGACGGCGTAATAAAATTCTACGACATGGACCAATTCGACGTCTCCGGAATGATAAAAACCTCCTGCGACTTCGGCTCCTCCTGCTGCTTCGTCCTCAACTCTCAAACAGCCCTCGCAGTCGCAATGAGGGACACCGGGAAGATCCAGATTTACGATACGCTGACGATGTCGGAGGTTCCGAGTAAGGTTGTTAGTATACATCCGGAGGCTGTTACGGGGATGATGTATTATGATAAGACAGGTGAGCGAAGCATTTCACGACGATGAAACTTGTCTTCCTCCCAAATCATCCTCGTATTTCATTCTAACCCCCCTCCCCACCTCCCCGCAGTCATATCAACCGACACCTCCGGCCTAATAACCTACTGGAACGCAGAAGGCGATGGAAGCGACCCCTCAACCCTCGGCGGCACCGTAACCTCCTCCACCACCTCCTCTGTAACCTTCTCCGACCCAATCCTTGAAACCGACCTCTACTCAATGCTAAAAAAGAAAAAATCTATCTTAACAACCGCCATAGGTTCAACGGGGAAATTCGCGCTGTACGGAGAAGACAGGAGGATCCGTTTATTCGATTTCAAGACGGGAAAGTGTCTAGCGAAGTACGATGATACCGAGAAGGGATTCGAGAAGGAAATGGAAGCGGGGAAGTTCGAGTTCGATAGGTGAGACACTGCAAGAGGCGAAGCGACGAGCTGATAATGCACTGTTTAGCTGTTATACACCAATCGCGGAAGTAGCGTCAGTTGAGACCCTGCTTAAAGATTCTAACGTCGTCGCTTCGCTCCTCCGCTCGCTAATGCTCCTCGCTTCGCTCTGAGACAGGATTGAATTCGGACAGAGAATGGCGAGAGAGAAGGAAGTAGGTAAAGCTGGTGGAATGAGCTTTGATTGTACTGGTAGAATGTTGATTTATCCTAGTCTCGTTGGTATTAAGGTTATTGATACTATGACTCATAGGTTGGTACGTACTTTGGGATCTGCGGATGCTAGTCAAACCCGCTTTTTGAATATTCTAGTTTGCAACGTCGACGCAAAATTAGATAAACAAATGATGCTAGCCCGAGACAACAGCAAAAGCAATAAAGCGGTCGATCGAAGGGAAGGGGCGGAGGTGGATAATGATCCTTTGATTGTTGCGAGTGCGTTTGAGAAGAAAAGATTTTACGCGTTTTCGAAATTCGGACATATGAACGATGATCTTGAATCGAGGGATGTTTTCAATGAACCGCCGGACGCGGAGGATATGCTTATTAATAGTGCGGCGGCGGCGGCGAATAGTACGATGGGAAGCTCGGCGATTTTGAGGACGAGTATGGGGGATATTCATGTTAAGCTTTTTGGAGCGGAGGTGAGAAAATGAGAGGACGAGCTGAGAATAATACTGCTAGTCGCGACAGACGAGACCTTACACAACGATTCTAATACGCTCGCTACGCTCGCCGCAGGCGCCGAGGACGATTGAGAATTTTGTGGGACATTCGAAATCGGGGTACTACGATGGAACGATTATGCACAGAGTTATCAAGGGGTTCATGGTTCAGATGGGAGACCCGAAGGGGGACGGAACGGGAGGGGAGAGCATTTGGGGAGGAGAGTTCGAGGACGAAATCTGCAGGGATCTACGCCACGATAGGCCCTTCACCTTGAGCATGGCCAACGCGGGTCCTGGAACCAACGGATCGCAGTTCTTCATCACCACGGTCCCCACGCCGTGGCTCGACGGAAAGCACACGGTATTCGGAAGGGTCACGAGGGGCATGGACGTTGTTGTTAGCATCGAGAACTCGCTGACGGATCATCTTGACAAGCCGGCTACGGATATCAAGATATTGAATATTGAGATCGAATGAGGAGAGGGATAGGAGGAGGAGGGGCTAGGGGCTAGGGGGGGGTGAGTTATTGGGATGTTGGGGGGGGGATAAAAAAGGGCTGCTCTTTTGTTAATACAAAAACCCGCCCTCTTCTTGTTACGTTTCTTTGTCGACCTCGGGATAGATTTTGGACCGGCTAATGTGGGACCGTTTGCTTTTAATGAATGTGAGCTGCTTGTTTACTCCGACCTCGAGATCTGCACCGCTTCTACCGAACAGTTTCGTCAACGCCTCGTTTAACTCGTTGTCGAAGCGAGCGCCTAAATTCTTCCATTCATAAATGGCCACGATGCGCTTGATGAAGGGGTCCTCGTTCTTGCCGGTCATCCAAACCGGCCTCTCCACGTTTCTGTCCTCATAGGTTTCAACTAGATGCTTGCAGAGCCACAGCGTTATTTCCTCGAATGGGAGGTAGACTGGGTGTTTTCTTTTTATGATGTTCCACCGTTCTTCGTCTTTATTTGTGAGTTTCACGTTGTTCACGCGATCTGACGTAAACCATTCCTTCACATGTTGCTTTCCCGAATATGGCCGCCAAAATATGCTTAGGTCAAAATCCTCGTCGCAGTACCTAAAGAAGATTACTGGTCCAACCGCCGCCAAAGCTAAACTGATAACGTATCTCACCAAGCCAGTTGAAAATCCAAGGTAACGGCTTTCACCAAGCTCTTCCAACGCCAAGTAAGCGACGACGCCATTCGTTAAGAGCCGCCATACAATCATCGCTGCAGAAATCTCTGGACCTAGTTCTGTTGGAAAAAACGCGTTAATTACCGGCACCGCAGAACCCAACGAATAGTATAAAAGCCACAGTGCGGACGTATCAATCAGTTTAGTTTGATATATTTCGAATGGAGCATGGTTGATTGTCGACGGTGAATTGGGAAGAGGCTTCTCTGTTTGAGTCTAGTATTTTCATAAATGCGCTCGTATTTGGAGATTCGGATGCGATGTAGCACAGTCGTTATTTATGGCATCTTTGACACTTTGAGGTACATAACTGAAACAAAACTATCTTCCCGTATATTTAAATTTGTTAAGTTCTTTGTCCTCCTTGCCCATCCAAACACTTGCACCCTCCATGAGCGGCCCTAACCCCAAAAGTGCTAGCAATAAGCGCCCAAATCGCCCCCTCTTGCTCTTCTTGGCATATTGGAACAGAGGCAACGCGGCCTGACACACGGTCGCAAATATCGCACATCCAGCCGTGGCGTAAGCGCGCCTGAGAAAATTAGGAAAGCTATTGGAAAGTTAAGTTGGATTTTTTGGAGTTGGCTTGCGATGTTCTTTTCGACGATTTATTTTGATCTTGTACCTGATATGAATCATTCTGCGGTTACGTTAGGGAAGACTACTTACTCGAGCGCTGATATTGTTTTTTTGAGTGAGACGAATTATTTGAATTTCCTGACTATCGTATGCCAACACCACGAATCTTGACGTTCCCCAGCTCAAGCTCAAGGGTTGGGCGGGCGTGAATAACGAGGACATGGCTTAGGTGGGGGAACAGTTTAGTGGTGAGATCGAGCTTAGCGAGCATAGGGCAACACCCTATACTAACATACGAATCACCCTCACAGTTGTAGTCGTCAATTCTGGGGGAGACGTCAAGCTTGACGTCGCACGTTGGTACGACTCGAATCTCCCAACGCACGGTATGACGGATTCAGAAAAGGAGAACCAGAAGAAGTTCCTAACGGAGATTGCGAAGAATCATCGAACCCTAAAATGAGCAGTATCGGCGTGGCCGTGAAAATCTCTCTCACGTTGGCCATGGGCTACATGGACGTCATCACTGACTTTCTAGTCCCGAAAAGTTACTACAATGCCGGCCGGCTTAATACCGCTTACGCCACTGCAGGGTTTGCCCTTTTCGCCATCATCGTTCAAGCAGGAATCACCTTCTTTCAGTACTCGAGGAAGTCAAATAAGGAGCGCTTCGGTCGTGTTTTTCTAGCTCTTTTGGGGTTCGCGCCTCTACTCGAGGGTGTTAGCGTCTGGATGGGAAGGGAGGACTCAGACGTTATCTGGAAAGGTCCCGTTATGTACGCTGGTATGAAAGGGTGCGAGATAGCCTTCGAGGCGATCCCTGAGAGTATTATCCAGATTGGCGGACTTCTGAAACAGGGCTACGGCGACATCAAGATGATTCAGGTGAGTCACCATGAGGAATGAAGCGACCATCATTAAAACCATTCTATACTAACTCGTCGTTTCGCTCCTCGGCAACCAGATCATCGGGGTAGTCTCGAGCGTCGTGTCTGGAGCCTTCATCATGACGGACGGCAACTTCGGTCTCACAACCAGTTACAACGTGCGATACCCCTCCCACAAATACTTCGATTGGATTTCCAAAAGAGGGGGTTGGGAGAAGCGACGGCAGATGCTCTGCATGTTTTTGTTCAATGCCTGCTACTTCGCCCAGTTCATCTTCGCCATGTCGCCGTTCGCGATAGCCTTCAGCTCGAAGGCGCCCGTCGTTGCCCTACTCGGAGTAGAGTTTTGCACTCTGTGCGCGTACAAGGCGTGGAGGGGCGAGCTTTTTGGATTCTCGAACCTCGGCCATCCGTCAGTGGCTACCAGCGCCATTCTCCCACTTATCATTAACGCTTTTTTCTACGTCTTGATTTGTGCGGTGCCTGTAACGGCCGCTGCCCTACCTACGGAACTAGGCCCTGAGGTGTTCGCGGGGAAATTGATTTGGCGGCTCTTGACGAACGGGAGTATTATTTACGTCGCGATGGGGAAGTTAGGAGACGAGCATTATTTAGACATGTCGACGGGCATGCTTGGGTACGGGATTAGTCTAGGTTTAGTGGCTGCCGGGTTCGCAATGTTTTACAAGAACTGCGACGAGAACTTCGACCGTAGCACGTTTTACAGGCCAGAAACTGGAAAGAAATATATTAAGGAATGGTTCTCCAGCAGTCACGCGAACAACGTAAAACTATCAAATAAGGACGAAGAGCGTTGGTAAGTCATAAAACGTAAACACCCTCTCTACCTCCCATTCGATAACATAACGCTGTGGCTCTGCAAGGACTTGGTAGAGAAGTATGAGGACAAGGTGCGAAGCTGGGAGGATCGAAGCGACTACAGTTGATCACCTCTAACGTTACCACACAATTCTAACCCGTCAGCTCCAATCTCGCTCGTCGCAGTTCGTGGATCGTCCGAAATGGATGTCCGGCTCAAACGAATCTCCCTTCATAAAACGCATCTCCGAAATCTACAAGTGGAAGAAACTAGGCGCTCGGTTCGACTCAGAGATAAATGAGGCCTTGACGAAACTATTTGGTAGGTACAGGGGAGATCTAGAGGTGGGACTCAACAAACAGCTCACGTTAGTCAAAAGTAAAAAGTCGAGCAGGTTCCTCACCCGTAGTACGAAGATCGACCCTGACAACTCCTTCGAAACCGACCCCGACAACTCCCACTCCTACATTTCCCCTTTAAATAACCCTACGTTTTTTATAACAAATAATAACATCTTTTCATATAACGAACTTCTCAACAACCTCCTCTCTCTCCTTCACCCCCGCATTCAAATGCTCATTACAATCCTCAACCTTAAAACTCTCCAACCTCACAACCCCCTTCTTCAAATCATCCATTAAATGCGAATGCTTTCTATTCTCTTTCTTCGTCTTTTTTTTAACGTATTCTCTCTTTCTCATTCTCTCCCGAATTTCTTCCACGTCGGAAGGATGTGGGAAGGCTGGTTTTTTATAGCCTTTACCTTTATGTACACCTTCTAACATTGTATCGGGGTTCCAACCTTTTTGTAATGAGGAGACGTCTTCGGAACGCATTACGGAGGTGGTGGGGGTGGATTCGTAGGAGAGGGAGGAGAGGGAGGAGAGAGGACCGTAGGGAGTGAAGCGGGAGTGGAGTTTGTGGATTGAGGATTTACGTTGACGGGTTAGGTGGGAGTTTAGACCCTGTGTTTGATTGGATGGGAATGTGTTAGGAGATAAGTTGACTTAGCCAGGCCTTGGGCCTTCACTCATTGTAGGTTTCTTGACACTGTCATCACCAACGCACTCATCCTCGACAACAGCGGCATCATCAAGGCCGACTAGGGCATCAAGGACGGGAAGATCGTCGGCATCGGCAAGCAAAGCCGAAAAACCCGGACATCATGGACTTCGTCAGCCCCCAACTTGATCGTCGGTATGAACACCGAGCGCCATCGCCGGAGAAGGCTTGATTTTGACCACTGGCGGTGTGGACGCGCACGTCCACTACATCTGCCCTCAATTGACCGAGGCAAATCGCGTCCGGTCTGAACACGATGCTCTATGGAGAAACTGGGACCGGCCACCAGCATTCGCGACCAGTGAGATCTTACCTTTATATCATTCATTGATCGACCGCTACCCGAACTACTCAGAGAAGTTTCATCTCTTCTATTCACTCGAGACCCCGTCCAACCTGACATGGTGACAGAAATACGTCTACTACGATGCTAGATAACTGCTATTTAACGGTAACAGGTAGGCGGGTAACGTGGAGGGAATGTTTTGGAAGGGGAAAGGGGGCTGGTGGGGGAAGTTGTCAACTGCTTTTCTTACAACTTTATTTCAATTACGACGCAGGTTCAGAACTATAAAACTTCGCTGTTAATAGGCCTGTATTTCAGAATTCGTTGGATCACTTCAGATGTTGAAATAAACGCTTATTTAAGAAACAAGGAGGCAGGTAAAGTGCTTTCTAAGTGCCATGACCTACAGGAAACAATCAAATAGTCCAAACACTATATCTCCTCATAAACGACCCTCACGTTAAATATAGAAATACATCTCCCTCTTCCTTCCTCCCCCTCCCCCTCCACATCTCCCCAATTCCCATCAATGTATCCTCCACAATCTCCCCCACCCTCCTCCTCCCAAACTCAAACTCCTAGACCCTCCCTCCTCCTCCCCCTCCTAACCTTCATCCTCCTCCTAACCCTCCTCCCTCCATCAACTTCATCTCCCCTCCCCAAAAAATCAAAGCTCAAGGAAAAATGCGTCAAAAACCTCCCTAAAAATTTAAAAGCCATCGAACAACAACTCTGCACCCTCTCCCTCGATCTCTCTCCTAGTGAATGCGCGAAGACTTTAGTTAAAAAGTATTCAGGATTGTTTGAGGATGAAGATATACTAGAGTTTTGTGTCAGCGGAGAGGGGAAAGGACCGGAGGGAGAGGGGTATGAGTGTTTGAAGAAGTTGATAAAGGATAAAGGTGAGATTGAGGAGATTTGATGAACGGAGAGTGAAAAGGGAAGGGCACACGTGAATGCTGAAGTTGGGAAGGCTAGCGCACTTTATTGACATCATGATTGATGTGATTTGCAACGGTTTTGAACTTCGAGATACTTCGTTGTATTTGCTCTCCCTTTACTCACATTCCATCCGCTTCAACCCCAGACCTCTCTCCCCAATCCAAACTCTCAATCTGCAAAACCTCCTCTCCCACCTCCCAAAACTACGCCTGCACAAAATCCCTAAAACCCCCCAAAACCTACTCCCAAAAGTACAAAACTTTGTTCTGCACCTCCCCCCATCCTTCGTCAATAAAATGCTCTAACCTTTTCTCAAAAACTTGGGACGAAGAATCCGTCATAAAGCTATGTTTAAACGCGGTATCAGATGATAACCTAGAATGCGCGAATCATAATGACGTTAAAACTCATTTATCTTCTGATAGGAAATCTAAGTTATGCGGTGTTGTAGGCGGTGAAGGTCCCGCGAATTGCTTCAAATCATGTCCATCAACACTAGGCACAGTAGCTTGCGTTGAACTATGCGAGAATGCGGAATCAACGGGGCCGAGTGATTGTGTTAGAAAGATTGAGGGTAAAATATTTAGGAAATTAGGCGATGATAATGTTATAGAGTTATGTAAAAATGCGTTAAATTCAGGACCAGGTGTATGCGTGAATGCAGGTGTTGGTGTTGAGGAGAATAGTTTGGTTAGATTGTGTAAGGGTGGGATTAATAGTAATGCCATTGAATGTTATAAAAATTCTAAAGGTTTGAGTATGAAAGATGACGAATTAAAAGTGGAGTTGTGTGTAGGAGCGTCGAGGTGAGTGCATTCACGCTGACGTCGAAGCGACGACGAATGGTGAAATGCGTTACGCACGTAAAGTTCGTTATTCGTTGCGACTTGTGCGTTCAGTCTAGCGGAACTGTGAACCCGCTAAGCAGTTCTAACTTACGTGAAAACACTTATCTTTCATGCGACTCTCACTTCGATTTCGTTGCAGTAATTGGCCTGTAAAATGTTTTAAAGAGAGTCAGAATACTATGAGCGAAAATGGGAAAGTTGAATTGTGTAAGAAGGCGAAATCGAGATTACCCGCGGAATGCGCGAAGGCTATTAGTCTACAATTTAAGGTTTTAGAAGGTACTATTCAAGATAGAGTTGTGGAGGAGGATGTTTTGGTTAGGGTTTGTAATGGGGTGGAGAATTCTGGGGTTGTGAGGTGTTTTGAAGGTGCGGGGAAGGGGTTGGGGGGGGGAGGGTTGGAGGAACTTTGTGGGTCGGTGGAGGTGAGAAAACTGTCTCGGAGCGAACGCGGCTGAGAACGAGCTGGCAACGCGTTAATTCCGCGAGTTACAAGAGAGGAGTGAAGCGACTTACGCATTAAGAGCATTCTAAACTAACGAGGAGACGTTCGCTCCACGCCTCGTTGATGCGACTCGCTACGCTCGTCGCAGGATGAAAAGGAGGGGAGGAGGAGGGGGGAGTGCAGTAGGGAGGGGTTGGAGGGGGGGTTGGAGGGAGGGGTTGTGGCGAAGTTGTGCGGGGGGAATGGAGCGGAGGAACTTGTTACGGCGCCGGTGGATTGTGCGATGGCGGCACCGTATGGGTTTACGGGGAAGGATGTGCTGACGCTTTGCGAGGGGGCAGTTAGCACAGGACCGAGCATGTGCGCGAAGAGGTGAGATATGATAGTTTTTACTTTAGTGACAAGCTCTCCTTCTTTCTAACCCAAACCTCTCTCCCCAAACAGCGTTCCGAACGGCTTCAGCAACAACCAGAAGGCCGTCCTTTGCAGCCAAGCCAGCGGCACAACCCCCGTCAACTGTCTGAACGCTCTCCAAAACGTTCGAATCGAAGACGCAGTCAACATCTGCTCTGGCGCTACAGACCTGACTGTCGCCTACTGCGTCAACAGCGTGACCGCAACTGGGCAGACCGGAGACTACATAAATTACTGCAGGAACGTGGAGAGCGTCAGCAAGAGTTTGGAGCTGATTGAGGTGGACTATGTGGGGGAGATGCTCGTTCCGGAGACGGAGATCTTCATCAAGGGAAGGGTGAAGGATCAGGTGAGGGACTGCGAGGAGCGAAGCGACGAGCTGGGAATACGACAATTGCGCTCGAAATTCTGCTGCGCTATTAGCTTCAGTGTAAAAACAAACGCTGCCATCTCCGCTACGCAATTCTAACTCGTTGACACCAAATCTTCATGCGACTCGCAACGATCGTCGCAGTTCGGGCAGGTGCGGCAGTGGGACAACAGCACTTGGGTTTCTGCCAGGATCGACGTGAAGGGGAGCAACGGGGCGACGCTGAGCGGGGGGAAGGTAAACGTGACGAAGGAGGGAGAAGTCGAGTTCAGGAAGTTGAACGTTGATATTGAGGGTAATTTCACGCTGAAATTTTACATAGACAGAGGGGAGGAGGGGGGCGGAATGACGGGAGGAGAGGTGAGAACAAGTTATTTGCGGCCTTAATTTTGCTGCGCTGATTGCTTCAGACTCGCCAATAACGCTGCTATTATCGCCACACAATTCTAAGATGCCAATCGTTCATTTTCATGCGACTCGCTACGCTTGTCGCAGCCCGCGGCGACGCTAAATCTCCGGATAGGACAAGACCCGACCGAGGCGCGCTTAGAAGGCATTTGCCACGGGTTGTTCGACAACTTCCACTGCTACGCTGGCGACGAGCACCACCAAACGAACAAGCTTGAAAGTTTGTCGACCATTCCCTTTCCAACGTCCCTCCAATATTTACCTTGTCTGGACATCTTGGACGAAGCAGGCTTCTTCGTTCACATGGACGACCTCGGGTCGTTGAAGATCCGAAGCCACGTCAAGATCGAAATGATGGCTACCGGTGCCGGCCTGATCACCAAGGAGATGAACTTCTGGGAGCGGTTAGGGTTGCCGATGGGAAGCTCCAGAGCGAGCGTGAAGAAGGCGTACTTCAAGAAGAGTCTAGAGTGGCACCCTGATCGGTGGGTTCAGCACCCGCATTTAAGGAGCAAAGCGACTGCGGTGTTCGAATTGGTTTCAGAGGCGTACCGAGGTTTGAGTGGGTGTATCGATGCGGAGGGTGGTGATCCTAATAGCTGCTAAAAGAAAGAAATGTACAATTTGTTCAACAGAAGATTTCACGCTTGCGATTTTTCACGCTTTTGAGTTTTTTTTAACCTTCTCTGTGTCTGTACCTGTGCCTGTGCCCCCCTCCCCCCCCCTCATAAAACACTCTCTCTACGCGTTCAAATCCTGATCAAAATCCCAAACCATAACCTTCTCCTCCCCCTCCTTCAACCCTCCCTCAATCTCCTTAAACTGCGACGAGCGAAGCGAGTCGCATGAAAATGAACGATCGATGGGTTAGAATTGCGTGTCGATGTTAGCAATTTAGTTGGCTCGTCTGAAGCAAGTAAATCGCAGCAAACTACAGGTCCGGAAATAACGTTGTTCTCAGCTCGTCGCGTTTGCTCCTCGTTGCGTCTCACCTCCTCCTCCTCAACCTTCCTCAACCCCCCCCCTCCCCCCGGCATTCTCATCATACTCCCCCAGCATAATTATAGTATCCCCTCTAACCACTTCCAACCCTCTCTTCTCCTCTTTATAAACCCCTTTACTAATAATATAAACCCTCCTAACACATTCACTAACAACCAAATTCGAGAACTGGTCGTAAGAACGGAGAGTACCGTGGAGGTGGGAGGAGTCGCGGAGGATGATAAGGATGGGAGTGTCGAGGGATTCGAGGAGGGAAGAGGCGCCGGGGAGGAAACCGGGGATGAAACCGAAGGGGACGTTCATGGCGTGTGTGTGGGGGGAGGGTTGGGTGGGGAGGGGAGGGAGGGGAGGGCGAGGGGTGGGACTACAAGTAGAACTATGTGCTATGGACTATATATGTATATATATATATATAAATATTTATGGCTACTGCTGCGTTTGGTGTTGCTGCTTTGGACTTGTTTCTGTACGTGGTGAGCGTGGTGGATGTGGTGGACGTTAGAATGAAAGTCTAGGCGACGTTGCCGGAGGAGGAAAGGAAGGAACGGAGCGACGGTGGACGACAGCGTAAGGTTGTGAGCGACACTGAAGGGCGGAAGGTAGCTGCGTGCGAGTTGGACGAGCGGCGTGTCCAAGATTCACCGTCGCCTTAGCGAGACCGACGACCCTGATCTCGCCCTCGCGGCTACCTTGGCCGCCCGCGATCGCGTCCACGCCACTGCCGAGGCCACCACCTCCATCGCCCACGCCGCCTTCGCCCGTTGCGTGTTCGCTCCGCTTGCTCTTCCCTCGTCGAGTGTCGTGCCGTAGTTCGCGAAAAGGCGTCCATGATGATGAACTTCAGCGCTTTAGTATGTAGCTATTTAACACGATATAATCAGAAAACCAAGCCACACTCCGCTTGAAACAGAACACAGTTGCGTCAACTAAGTTGCCTCGTTGATTGTGCGCATTTAGGCCCTGCACACTGCCTCGTAATGACGATGCCCGCTGGCGAAATTTGAGGGAGCGCGGTGTATCAATTATTTAAATATACGCTAACCTGCGTGCAATAAAATTGACCATGCACGCGCTCTATAAGTATATCAACCCACAGCCCATGCGCCAGCACTGTACCTACGTTTTCTGGCTTGATCCGATCAAAGTTTTTCCAGCAAAATCCCCAACTCATTTTCTCCCTTCCCCGTACAAATTGCCGCACGACCGACACTCCCAGCCGACACTTTACATCAAACAAGTGGCCTGTTATTAGTGCATACACTAAAAACCTCTAGAAGTCCCTTTTTCGCTTCTTTTTCGCTTCGAGCTCTCGACCCCACGGCTTCCCTCCCTCCTCCCCCTTCCCCTCTCCTCCCCCCGCCTCCCCCCTACTGTTCCTAAATGTCCCGATGGGCCGACGAATCGTCTTCAGAGGAAGACGAGGACGACCGTCAAATGCCAAGTTCCAACGCTCCTGTTGAACGTGAGGCGGATCTGCCTCCTCCGGCGAGACCTCAGGTTAGACAGCAGGCTGCACCTAGGCAGCAGGCGCCGCCGAGGCAGCCGCAGCCGAGGCAAGATCAGCCGAGGCAGGAGCAGCCGAGGCAGCAGCAGAGGCAACCGTCGAAAGGAGGTGAGAAATTGTCGAGGAGACTCAACTTCTCGCATTAAACGAATGAACGTTCTATAATACTAACTTGTCGCTTCGCTCCTCGGGCTTCGTCCTCGGCTCGATTCGCTCGTTCGCTCCTCCCCTCTTCCCCCCTCACAGACTGGAAGGCCGATGCGAAGAAAGCCTTGAACGATCGCCTTGCAGACGCGGAGCAGACCGCCGGACAAGGAAAGAGCTGGATGCAGGTCAGAGAAGAAAAGCGGCAGCAGCAGCAACCCAAGCAGCAGAACAAAACAGCGCAACCCCAACAGCAGGCGACTCAACGGCAGCCCACGACAGCTCAACGACAGCAGCAACCACAGCAGCAACCACAGCAGCAACCACAGCAGCAACCACAGCAGCAACAGCAACAGCAAAGACCTGCCGTCCATTCGCAGCCCTCCCCTGTTCTCTCCCCCGCCTCCACTCCCCCTCAAACCGGCCTCTCCGCGCTCTCCTTAACCCGAAAACCGAGCACGGGAGAACGCCCCAAACTGAAACTAGCGGCACGCACAAAACCTCCACCCGAAATAAAGGTCATCGACATCCCAGAGCCTCCCGCCAGAACAAGGAGCACGAGCGGAAATAACATCGGCGGTGGCGGTGTAGGTGGAGGTGGTGGTGGCCAACAACAACAACAACAACAACCAATCCAAGGTCAAGTAAAAATATTATCCCAACCCATTCCCCCTCAACAACAACAAGCCGTCAACGACGGTTCTCGCAAGTCAAAGAAATCCAAAAGTCGAAAAAAATCAAGAAAAGATCGTGCAGACAGCAACGTCAGTTCAAGCAGTCAAATCTCCGAGGAAAGCGGGGAGAAGAAACCGGGAAGAGGAACTCGAAATTTGAAGAAGAAGGAGGGGAATGTTCAAAGTAGTTCTTTAAAATTGGAACGGGGGGAGAGCACGGGGATTGGTACGCAGGTTCCTGGAGTTTCTGGAGCCGCTGGAGGTATAAACGGGGCTAGCGGGGATGTGAGAGGGGGAGGGGGGGTGTT
>BLQM01000003.1:3297-14831 GCA_012489335.1 Triparma laevis f. inornata
CCCCTGCCCCCTACCCCCTCACCTTGTTACTAAGCACAGCACCACTCTCACCGTCTTCTATCCAAACGCTCAACTCATAACGGACAGGGTCGTCCCCCGCACTCAACCTATTCGTCATGACCTGGGATCCGCCCAACCAAGGACTGTAACTCTTGCCCTCCCCGCCCATTTCAATGCACATCAAAGCCTTGGCCATGCCATCGAAGCCCCCGTCGACATCGCTCACTCTCGGCACGCTCAGAATCGGAACGACGTCTAGCGTCGAAGTCATCACCAAAGACGACGGGCGCGGTTGCAGCAACGAAAGGTGAAGAGGTTTGTTCTTCGTTGCGTCTTCGCCGCCCTTGACAAAAGTCTCCAGTTCGTCAACCAACCAGCCGCCCTCCCTGACCCCCCCATCTGTTTTGCAAAACATTGTCCACCACTCTCCTCGGTTTTTGTCAAACAAAAAAGCCTGCGCGAGCCGAGGAGCGAAGCACGAGGAGCGACGCGACGAGTTAGAATAGAATATCCTTCTTAATACAAGGAGTGAGAGCGACATCCTCGTCGCTTCGCTCCTCGTTGTCGTCGTTCACTCCCGACCCCCACCCTCTCACCTTCAAGTCCTCGTCTCCACAAATGTCAACGTGCCACACCTCATTCTTGATATCGAAAAAGTACTGCCACATCCTCTCAATCACGTAGAACAACGTGTGCGTGTTGAACTCCGTGCAGTACAGCCCGTACTCCGCCTTCACCCCCTTCTCGCACAATCCGTCCGTGACCCCGCCCTCACTTGTCGCCCCGCTGTCCCACGGGTATTCACGGTTCACGGGGTAGGCGTCAGTGAGCATGACGTACAGCGCCTTGTAGAAGTGCAAGGGCCTCGACCTTATGGCCTCCCTGCTCGCCGCGAACATGCCGCAGGCGTGCCACCAAAGCTGGTTGCTTTCAGGGTAAGCGTTCGGTTCGTTGAAGGGAAATCCAGCCATCTCGTAGATCTCCCTCTGGCCGGAGCGAAGGTTGACCTCAGTGTACGGGAAGCCTGTGTCCCAGTCGTTCTGCAACAGCAGGTTCGAGATGGGGAAGAACCTCTTCTCCGGCGTCGTCTTCAAAATGGCCTCGTGGAGCTGCGACAAGCGTAGCGGGAGGCGGCGAGCGAAGCGAGACGTGTAGTGTTAGGGTAGCGTTAGGTTAGCGTTAGGGTTAGACGTTGAGGAAGAGTAACTCGAATCGTTTAGGAGTATTGAGGCTTCGAGGGTGCTGACTGAAGCTACTAGTGTTTCTAGCTCGTCGCTTCGCTCCTCACTGGGCTTCGTCCTCTCCGCTTCTCACCTCTTCCAAGCTGTTGAAGTGCAGGGTCCCTCCCCCCGAACTCGGCACTGGCTCGCCCTGCAAGAACACCGTCACATCCGGGAGGCTCTCGTAGTTGTTTATTATATGGTAGAGGTAGATCACGGCTTCCCCTCCAAGGTTGAAGGGCAGCGAGGTCGATTCGGACGTCGACGTGAACGACTTGTCGTACACCTTCACCTCGCTGACCTTCTCAAGTTCCTTGAGCTTCTGGAGCTTCACCGGAAGTTCGTAAACCTCTCTGTCATCCGGTCCGCACGTCATCTTGGAGCTGCACTGCTTGGAGTGGTGGGTCTGGATTCCGTGGACCCACGAAAGGTCCTCGTTCCTTCCCCTGGCCACTACAATACCCCGAGTGAAGTTATCGGAAGATTGTCTGTTGTTGAAGCTTGAGTCCTTGAAGCTCTCATCCCAAACTTTCCGTGAAGAACGCTTCATGCATTCCGAGACTCTTTCGTGGGCGTCGTTCCGCTCGAAGTTGTGCAGGAAGTGGTTGTAGAGGAGGTAGAATGATTCGGAGAAATCGTGAGGGGAGGAATTTGACGAGGAGCAGAATTCAGAGGATTGCAAGAGCTTTGAAACTGAAAGGAGGGGGAGAGCGGCGTTAGAACAAGAGACAATATTTTGAGCACGGGGTTTTTTCTCACCTGCAAACTCCGTCAACGTATTCAAAGCCTCAACATCCTCCACAGCATAAAAAGTGACGAACGCCCCTAATATCTCCTCCATGGTCGTTCCGTCCGTAACCCTGAAAAGCGGTTCGTCTCCCGTCTCCTTCGATATTACCCACAAAGCTCTACTGGCCGAAGTCGAGCCCAGGCAACTCGAGAGGATGTGCACGTACATCGAAATGTGGTAAGATCGTGATGAGGGAAAGAGGGAGCGGGGGGGGGGAGCGTTCGGGTGGAACGAGGCGTGAGAGGAACAGGCGGTGTTGAAGTGGGAGAGGGACGACAAGGTATCCACGAAGAGGGAGGCTGACCGAAGGTGATCGGTGAGGGACATTGTGGTAGTTTGGGACATTGACGAACACAACGATTGGCCTAAGAATGTCAGGAGTAGGAAGAAGTATGCTAAAACCATCGTGAACGTCATGCCTAGCTAGCTAGCCTGTGTGTGAAGCCCTAGGGCCAAGTGTAGCAGGGCTCCGACAGGGTCGTCTTAGTAGTGGTCTAATTAATTAACCGGTAAGTTAAAGCGGGGCGGAGTATCACAATTGGGCAACTATATACTTAAAACAACTTGTGTGCAATTTATGGAACAGTTCGAACCGTGCAGTGCCAAATTGAACACTTCCAAGGATTTAAGTACCATTTCTAAATCATGACCTGGGCAGACTTCATCTTTGGCAATAAAAATAAGAGTGTTCACAGTGTTATAAGAACCTCCGAAAACCTCTTCACACTCCTGCAACAACAAGAAACCCGCCCCGGAAAAAAATACTCCAACTTAAATCCCAGTCTCCCCAGTTAAGTACAAGACTTTTAGCTGCAACGTTCTGCCCTCGTAAACTTCCCTCTCTGCCCTCTCCCACCGATATACCTCTCGATCCTATGTTCCTCCGATTATCTGTTTTACCCATACTATTCGGTAACGCGATTTTCTACTGGTGCGCTGGTACAGTCCTTACTGTAACCTGGCTTGGAATAAAAGCTCTGAAAACACTCTTGAATAAAACTATATCAACGCGTTTGCAGTGCACTTGGCGTGTAGTGCTACGATTTCAATTGTCTGTATATGGAACATGTGTTTCTCACCATCTCAATGTACGATGTTTAAGAAGATACATCGTTGGTTAGGTCGTATCGGTGTCTCAACGTCACTCATAGGTCTAGGATTCGGCTATGTCGCCGCATGGACATCATCAGAAGTTCCACTTGGCTCCGCAATAGGTCTCTCATCGGTTGGCATCCTTCAACTTTTAAATACTGTGAAAGGTGGTCCCGTGTTGTGCCTTGGGGGGCGGAGGCTGCTAGTATTGATCCAACCCCGCTGTCGCCGTGGTTCATGTTCCTTGGAATGATCCCTGCGTTTATGACTCCCGGACTGGCAATTGGTGCCCTCAAGCGGCGGCGTTTCTTCTAGTCGAACAAAAGAATAGAATATAGTAAATGATATTGCTTTTAATTCGATCGATCACGTTTTCTTCTTCTTAACATAAACGTAAACAGCTCCACAAGTCAACGAAATCCCCAACCCAACCCCCCACTTCACCCACCAAGGCCGCCGTTTCACCTGCACCATCATCTCGTTATTCATCCTCATATACTCTCCGCAAAGTTCAACGACCTTATTAAATTCCTCCTCCTCCATTCTCTCCCCAACAGAATCAAAAAAATCAATAAACTCTCTTTTCCTTTTTTCACGACCTGAACCTATGAAAAGTGTGAATGTTGAACAAGCAAGTTCACCGTACGCTTTCTTAACTCGAGGATACAACATCGCGCCTCCGCCGATTATCATGGGACCCCAGAGGATGAATATTCCTGCTAAAAGTGACGCATCCCTTAATTCAACCTTGGCGTTATTTTCCTTTAACGTTTTAATGTACTTAATCGCTGCCTCAGATTTATAAGAATTGATGATTCGCAGGTGATCTGGACCGAGGAGATGCTCAAGGTCTGTAGCGTAATCATTGCAGAATCTTTTATATTTCCCTAACTCCGAATTCAACACAGACGACGCAATCTCAGATTCCGACTCCGAAAGAATCAAGTCTAAGCATTCAGTAGTTACGTAAAACTGCGTCAAAAGCTCAGCGTACATAATCTTATCGCTGAAAACTCCACTTATTATGAAGAAAGTTCGAAGGAGTTGACCTTTTGTGTGGCTGTGTCGAATGATATTCATGCAGGAACGGAAGAGACCGTCCGGTTGACCGAAATCGCGGACGGTTTTGGTTGTGGAAAGCGTGGGGGGGGTAGTCGGGGCGGACATGTTGATGGAGTTGATTGGGAAAAAAGTTTCTTACGAACGGTTAGGGGCAATTAGGATTTAGATATGACACCTTTATGGAAGGTAAAAACCAGGGTGTGAATAGCGCTGATCGATCTGATATTTTGAGCGAGTGAGACTTCGAATTCTTCTGATTCAGCTTCTCCGATACGAGCCTCAAGAAATGCGAAAGCTCTGGGTACCTTAAAACACCTCTCGGCAACCTTCCTCCTACACAACAAAACCCCTCCCTCACCCAACCTCAATAGCTACCCACCCATGGGCCAATTTGCCAACTTGGTAACTGCGCAAAACATCCTCGCCATTGCCGATACCTACGGGGGCGCCCAAGGTCAGTTGCAACTTAATGAATATCACATCTCTCCTTCTATAAATTCTGACCTCCCCCGCCCCCCCGCGTACTCCCCTTAATAGGTGGCGGGAATGAACTACTGGCGTATCAAGAACCTGGTCTTATGGGTTTGATTAGCTCAACCTTAAAAAATGAAACCAACTCTCGTCACGCAGCTGCCCTAGCAGTGTTCAGAATGAGCAAGAACAACGACGTGTGAACGCTCATGTCCAAAAATAGTGATTTCCTCGAAGCCTGCGCCGCTTTTTTCCAGACCATTCCCGGAAACGTAATCTGCACGAACTGCCTTCTTACGCCGTCCGCCGCCCTGCACATTGTGGACAAGTACTTGGCCTCCGATATGACGCTCTTGCCTCTGCTCTTGGAGCAGTACGAAACGAGCGCCAAGGTGGTTAGTTCCGAGTTCTTCTCCGCTAGCGCGACTAGCGCCAACAGTCTGTCCAACCGGATCAATCTGAGTAACGCGTCCAAGACCACGGCGAAGGCTGCCGTGATGTGGAAGAAGGCCGCCCCGAAGAGAGAGGCTGGCGATGATATTGGCTCGAGCGGAATGGAGGAGGAGGAGGAGGAGGAGGTGAGGAACTGCGAGGAGCGAAGCGACGAGCTGTGATGCGTTGATTCCGCGAGTTACTGCGAGGAGCGAAGCGACGAGCTATAGTAAGCACATTATACTAACTCGTCGCTTCGCTCCTCGCTACGCTCGTCGCAGGAGCGTGACGCCAAGGCCAAGATCGAGGAAGCAGCTCAGCTCATGGAGAAGCAGCAGAAACAGTACCAGGTCGAGCAGGAGAAGCGGGACGCCGAGCTCCGTCGGTTGAAGATGGAGCTGTTGAAGGAGAAGGACGAGAACCAGCGGACGGAAGTTGCGAGGGGGTGCTTCCGGAAGTTGCGGACGAGTTCGGCGAGAAAGGGACAGCGACGGTGGGGATGACAAAAGCTCGGAAACGTCTCAAGTCTCGAAGCTGCGCTCGCAAGTGCGGGAAGCGTCGACGACGAACACTGCCAAGAGTGAGAGAAGCGTTCGGGAAGCGTCTCAAGTCTCGAAGCTGCGCTCGCAAGTGAAGGAAGCGGCTCAAGTCTCAAGCGACATGGATCTCGAGAATTTGCTGAGCACCTTGAAAGCTCGCGCGAAGCAGCTGAAGAAGACAGACAAGACTGCCAAGACCGTTTTCAAGGCCATTGCGAGCGGAGGTAAGACGCAGCGAGGAGCGAAGCGACGAGCTGGGAATGCGACAATTACGGTCGTAATTCGTCTAGGCTAGTAACTTTAGTCTACACGCTCAAGCCGCTTTCATTGCTACGTAATTCTAACTCGTCAACACCAATCTTCATGCGACGAGCGTAGCGAGTCGCAGAGGGTGGAAACTACAACATAGTGTTGGAGGAGTTGGAGGGGGGCAGATTTCTCGGGCGTTGAGGGGAGATACAGCGACCTTGTGGATTTGTTCGAGGACTAGCCAATGATCATTTATTTCAATTTAAAAAAGAACGTTTAGTTTACCCTTCGGTTATTGCGCCGCCCTTTTTCTTTCCCCTGTTGCGGCCTCTTCCTCCCCTTCCTCCTCCTCTGCCTCCGCCTCTGCGCCCGCTGTTTGACGTCCACTGTTGACTGCTGCTTTCGTTATCCTTTGGTGGCGTCGTAGGCGTCGTGAAACCGGGAGTGAACTCAGGGGCATGCGGAGACATCGCGTTGCCGTTGACGTTGCCGCCGTTCGAGCTTTGCTGCTGCTTGAGGGACTTGAGCTTTTCGAGGATCGCACCGCGCTCCATGCACTCACGGTGGACGGTTGCTTGGAGGTTAGATATTTCATCGTCTTTCGAAGACAAGGCGTTGGCCTGGTTCTGAAGGCGGGCCTTCATTTCCTCAAGCTGCGCCTTGAGGTCGGCGTCCTCCTCGCCTTCTTTCATGGCCTGTATTTCTTTCATGGCTTGGATGTCCGAGTTTAATTTCGTGATTTCCTCGTCTTGTGCGTTGATTTTGGCGGTTTTCGTGGCTTCCATCTCCTCCATCTCCTTTCCGAGTCGCGTGACTTCCTTCTCCAGGCCCTTTCCGACTTCCTTTGTTCTGGCGTTCTCTTCCTCGAGCTGCGACGACGAGCGAAGCGACGAGTTAGTTTAGAATGCTCTAATGCTCATCGCTTCGCTCTTCATGGAGCCTCATAACAAACAGAATCAACGCATTCCCAGCTCACCTTCTTAATTTTTAGTTTCCACTCTTTAGTCTCTGCGCTCAGTTCCTCCTCCTTCTCCGCCCTCAAAGCGTCCATGTCCGACTTCAGCCCCCTGACCTCCGCCCTCGCGTCCCTCTCCCCGTTCCTCGACTCCTCCAAATTCTCGTTCATCTTCAACATCGACGTTTTCATCTGCCGAATCTCTGAATCCACGTTCGAAAGCTTCGTCGACACCTCCTCATTCCTTTCCCTCAGCTCCTCATTATTCCCCTCCTCAACTTTCAGCTTCTCCTTAACCCCGTTCATCTCCTCTTCGAGAACCCTCAAGCTCTCTCCCTTCCCCTCTCCCTCCCTCTTACTCACCCCAATAATCCCATTCAAATCCTCAATCTTTTTGTTGGCAGCATCCAACCTATCCTGCAAAATCTGCATAGCCTCCTCCCTCTTCTTCGCCGCTGTCCTTGCGCTATTACGCGCATCAGTTATCTCCGAATTTTTATCGTTTATTTCATCAGTTAATTCCCCAATTCGAACGTCCAATTTACTCTCAAGTTGAGAGAATTGATTTTTTAATTCAACGTTTGAGTCAGATAAAGCGGAACAAGAAGATTGGAGGTCAGTGGTTTTAGCTTCAGAGCTTGAGAGGGACATTTTGGAGTGTGCTAGATCGCGGGTTAGGTCGCGGATTTCGTCGGCCATTTGGGAGAGGGAGTGAGTGGAGGAAGTGTGGTTCGATAGAGCGTCGAGGAGTTGTTGTTCGAGACGTTGAACGGTTGAGGATAATTCGGAGTTCGAGGCTGAGGTTGTTTTTAGATCTTCGGAAGCGACGGAGAGAGCTTCTGACGTCTCATTGAACGCGACTGATTGAGATTGTAATTGTTCGTTCAAGTTTTCGTTCTCCTTATTCAAGTTCGACACGGTCGTGGAAAGCGTGGAAAGCGTCGTTGAAAGCGTCTCGTTCCCAATCTGATAATTCTTGACGCCCTCCAAAAGCCGACCTGAATCCTGCAGAAAAGCCTCTCCGCAGTTCCTGATTTCATCCTTGACGTGTTTATGAGTTTCTCTCTGAAACTGCAGTATCCGTCGTGTCGTGAGTGCGCTGTGAGTCATTAAATTGACCAAGTGAGTTTTCTCGTGAAGGGATGAGGCCAGAGTAGGGTCGGAGGAGGTCGGAGGAGCGGCTGGAGGGGTGGAAGATTGGAGGGTGGAGATTTGGTCGGAGAGCTGATCAATCAGGCGGCCTTTGGACATCAGTTCGCGGGTCAGTTCCACTATGCGATCGGATTGATCCATGTTGGGGCTGTTGTTCGGGGTATGTTGTTGGGGTCCTCTTTTGATTCAAACGTAGCGTAGCGTCGTTTTTATACAATGCGCACTTCAGAAGTTGTGTCAAAGTATTTAAAAAAAGAGCCTGCGATATCTGGGGGCAGTCCGTCTAAGTTATAGTGACGTTAGAGGCGACTCCACGACGAAGGCAGACGAATGTAGTGTACCGGGAGTAGGACTAATGATGGGAAAGGTGCTTGGGTGGGCGAAGGGGGGGTTGGGGATTGATCTGAGGTGGGGGATTTTAAAGGTCCAGGACAAGAAGGTGATATTAAATGGCCAGCTGCCGTAAATAGATCGAATAATGGAGATATGGAGAGAGCGTGTTTCCAGGAACTAGTTATTTGGCAGTTGTCCTGACATTTTCTGAGCAGAACTAGCAACGGAAGACAACTTGCGAGCTATTCAGGACGCAATTTGTTATCAGACCGAACACAGCAACACAGAACCCCCGCGTCTCTCCCCCCCTGTAAACAAGCACACTTGAAACTTTAAATTAATCTCTGGACGTCCCCTCTGGTCCAAGCTCTCTCTCTTCACTAGCCTCACCGTTGGCGCCGTCGACCCCCCGTCCATCCCCTCGGTTTCCCATGTCACGCCTCTTCGACCGCCAACTAACCATCCCTGACCACGAATTCTTCTACTCCACAATCGGCTACGGCACCGCCCTCTCCTCCTTCTACGTGATCCTAACCTTCTACGTCCAAAACCCGCTCCTTAGAAGCAACACGGAAATAGAACAGGTTAGAAGGGCTATGCGGGTTTTGAGGGTTAGTACTATTTTGAGTATTTTGTTGACTTTGCCTCTGTTTTATTTGAATTCGGTTGTTGAACCTCCTACTGCGAGTCCCATGACTAGTTTTGTGAAGGAGGAGGACGACGAGGCGAAGGGAGGATCTTTTGGAGGTTTGGGGAATTCGAACGCGGCGGGGAATGGGAGGATGTCGTGGAATTTTTCGGTTTGTAGGCCGATATTCGCTGTGCTGTGCTTCACGGCGTCACTCGTGGCGGATAATCATAGGTTCTTTAGGGTGGTTGCTGTTTTGATGTTGTTTTCGCAAATTTGTTGCGATACGATTGCGGCGTTTGACATTGCGAAGGCGAGCAGATTGTTAGATACAAAGTGCAACAACAGCTTCGATCCGGAGACGTGGGACGACAGCGACCTGATGGAGTGTTTGGCTAGCAGGGACGATCAGTGGTGGGGGGTTTCGCAGCTGGCGTGGATGTTGAGGAGAGACATGGTTTGCACGTCGTTGGAAACACTGTCGCTGTTCTTGGTGTGCTTCGTCGGAGTGGCGCTTGGGTTTAGGAAGAACCGGTATAGCTATCACGACATTCACCCGAGGTTCAACAACAGCCAGAAGCTGTGGAACGAGTTGAATAAAAGGAACATTACAACCAAGAATTTCAAGGAGAAAGTTAAAGCCAACGAAAGGCCGGGGGAAGGCGAAGAAAAGCAGCGGCTGAAATTAAAGTAAAATGATATGACATGAATTATTATTCAAAAAAGTCGAGCTTTCTTATCCTCTCTCCCGTGGTCTGTTTCTCGATTTTGTTCCCTTCCTCGTTCACGTACTCTATCGTATAATACGGTTTGTCTGGTCCGTCGTCAAAGTGCACGCCTAGAATGTTCGCTGAGAATTTTATTTCTTCAGATTTAACATAGTACACGCTTTCCTGCACCGAGTACTGAGCGGAGTCTCCGAGTTAGTGTTGAAGATATCGAAAAACGTCGTTGCGAAAACTCAAACACTCACCTTAATCGTACTAAAATCAACCGCAGTCTCCCTCAAATTCCTCTGTATCCCTTCATCCCCACACCCGCAATTCTCACACACTTCCTCCTCCTCCTGAGTGAGCCTCCCCACCGCCGCGTTCGCCGCCATATCCCTAGCGTCCAACAAGTTCGCTATTTCAGCGCTGGAGCCTCCTAACCTCCTGCTTCCTCCTTGAAAATTTTTAGATACTTCCATCATTTCACCTGTTAAATCGTCTTCAGCGATTCCGGAACTTCCTCCGACGCTCGAACCTCCTGAAGTCTTCCAATTCAAGCTGTTACACTCTTTCTCAACTTCCCTCATCGTCTTAAAGAACTCTCCGTTATGCTCGCTAATAACATTATGAGTGAGTTCATGAAACAGTACTTTCCTTATACTCTCGATTTTTCGGAAGCCTTTTAGGTCGTCTGTGCGGAGGCGGAGGAGGATTTTTTCACCTTTATTCACGTTCAGGCCCATTACGCAGACGTCGGAGACGCCGACTTTGCCTTCGGGGTACATTTCACAGAGGGCGCCGACTGCAGCGAGGTAGTGAGGTGAGCGAAGCGAGCGCGTGTTAGAATATTTTAATCTCCCAACCACCACCGCATCATCACAAACTCTTACCCTTCCAATTCCTCCTCCTACAACACTCCCTAATCCCCGGATCCCTCGCCAACTCCTTCAATATCCCCTCGCTCTTCGCCCTCTCCGGTAGCATAGGCAGAGTTTCAATCCTCCCGAATACTTTATATCCTGAATTTTTCTGGCTCTCATTTAAATTTTGGCCGAGGAGCTTTCTACGCGCTAGGTCTTTTCGACCGGTGAGGGAGATGTCGTCGCGGAGGCGGGGTTGTGAGATGCTTTTTTGTGATTCTTTCTCGTTGAATTTTTCGATTTCGAAGGTGGACATTCCCATGGCTAGGATTTTTACTTTGGATTTCTTGCTTGATATTGTATCGGAGTCGGTTAAGGTTTTGCCTTTTAGGAGGAGCTTGGCGTGTTGGAGTATGGAGGGCCAGGAGGGGAGGGATTTGAGGGAGGCTACTGTGCTTTCGTTTAGGAGTTCGAAGGTGTGCGTTGTTCCTTTGTGGCTGATTAAGATTTGCAGCATGGTGGTAGACGGGTGGGACGCGAAGGAGCTCATGGCTTGGTTTTTAGGATAAACTAGTTCGGAACTAGGAACTCCGCGATGAGGCAACAAACGTGAGGAGCAAAGTGCGTCGCCTTCGAACACGTCACGGACGTCGCCTTCAATAACGTCGAGCTTCTATTCGTGATGTGCGCGTTTGTGACGGAGAGAACGAATCACGCGGGTCGAGAGGGACACGAGGACCGCGTTAAAAACACGGAGAGGAGCTTCGGAAACTCCGGAGTGGGACTTGGTTAAATAGAGGGATTGACCGCAGGAAAATTGAATTTGTGCAGTTCTGTGGGTCCAGTGATCTGAAACACTAGGTAGACGGGTCGCAGTATCGGCTGTACACTTTTGTAAATTCGGTCCTGGAGGCAGTTTTTCCACTGCCCGGACCTTTATCTGCCCTAACAAGGCGCGCGCCCTGTATTAAAAAGTAATATATATATATATATGTGTGTGTGTAGTCTAATGTTTTTAGTTTTAAACTGGCGCCTAAAGCA
>BLQM01000003.1:28607-50935 GCA_012489335.1 Triparma laevis f. inornata
GGCCGATGGTTACGGTGGAGACAGTTTGCGTTGTAGACATTAGGGAGAACAACCCTCCGGAGGATATTTTGGGGAATAGGATTGAGGTGGCGGATAAGGGGGGGGTGGAGGGTGGATGTTGGGAAGGCTTCGCCCTTCAACCCGAATCTGTTACCAGGAGTTCAAGGCGGGGGAGGAGGTGTAAACACAAGTTTGGACAGCGCAGGAAGCATCGCCAAGGGTGGGACTAAGGAGAGCAAAAGCGGAGGAAAACACGGAAGCAAGAGCAGGAAGAAAAGCGAGGAGAGACTAGCCCGGCAAGAGAGAGAGAGGAAAAACAGGCCAAGATCTTACAGGACAGGATCGACCGCGAGAACATGGTCAAGGAGCAGGGGTGGGCTGGGAGGGCTGGCGGGCAAGAGGTTCAGAGCAGCGTTGACGTCAGTAATAAGAGAAGGGGGAAGATTGACAACCTGCCACCTGTGAGGACCAAGAGCGCAGAGGGGGGGGGGATGATGAGCAGGACGGCTGGGGCTGGGGGAAGGGGTGGAGGTGGAGGTGGAGTCAGTCGGAATTTGAGCGATAATCCGTTGGCGAAGAGCGCCCACAGATAGCGCATCGGTGAACTCTGATTAGAGTTGAAGAGTAAAGTTTAATGTATTTTTAGAATGTAAAAAATGATGTTTTGGGTTTGAACTTGGGGTTGCACTTTTTTTACACTTGGAGGGAGGTGATGGTGGTGGGGACGACAGGGTGGATAGCAGGCAATAGTTCCTTATTATTATTAACCGAGGAGAGGCTCGTGGAAGATAAGCGTCTGAACAGCAGCTCCCGTAAACGCAATCATCGCGAGGCGGCAGTGGACAATTTCCTGCGACGAGCGTAGCGAGTCGCATGAGGATTGGCGAAAACGAGTTTAGAATTAAGTACGACGAAAGTAGCGTCGAGTTAAGATTGAAGCTACTAGTACCGTTGAACTACGGCCATAAATTGTCGTTTTCCCAGCTTGTCGCTGCGCCTTACCTGCTCCATCGTTCTCCTGATTTGCTCGTCGGTCTTTCCGTCGAGGAGGCCGAGGAAGTCCCAGCCAATGTCACCGGGGGTTCCCTCTCCGTAGTGCTTGTTGAAGTTGATTAACTCAATGGTGGCGATTGCGAGGAAGATTTGAGCGTTTCCCTCAAACCCTACAGCGCCGACAGCGGCGAAAGGATCCAACTCCGTAAACTGCCCGGCGTGAGGACTCGGCACGTGCCAGCCACTTCCGAAAGGGCCGTACTCTTGGGTGACCATTCCGACGATGGCGAGCATGCAGATTCGACCGTGCTTCAGCTCGGCCCAGCGGGCGTACTTGAGGTCCGCTTGGATGTCGGAGAGGCCCATGGGGTCAAAACCGAAGTCGCCGACCAGGGAGGTGCCGTCGAGTTTTGCGGGGGCCTGGGGGGCGGTTGGGAGGTATTAGTGGGGGTGGGGGTGGTAGGGTGAGATTTTTGGCGGGACTGATTTACGCAGCAGGGCTTGGCTAGCGCAGCTGATCTCACCTCTAGAAACGGGAGACTCTTGCTGGTGACGCCCAAACTAGACGACCTGACGGCCTGCGGGTTGGAAGGTTGGGGGAGGGGGATTAGATTGAGGTTAGAGTGATTTGGGAACGGGGCATTTCCGCGTGTGGAGGGAGTGGTAGGGTGAAAGAGGCGGCGGGGTGGGCTGATGAAGGGAGCGGATGAGTTCGGCAGCCATTTCTGGATCATTACGTATGTAGAACGTACCTGCGGTGTCACGGTGAACCCCGTGGCGAGGGAGAGGATACTGAGGAAAACAGCAAAGCGGAACATGTGGATGTATGAGCGTGATTTTAGCGAAAACATAGTTGGAGTGGGTGAGGTAGTTTTTCTGGGTTCAGGTTGAGATGAAATCAAGTTGATTTTCCGCTATCTGTGAGTACACTAGCGGATCGATGGTGGTAATCTGCGAGAATATATGGGCCATGGCCCTGAGGGAAGAGTCAGTCAGTCGCCCGATTGACGAGGAGAACATATATGAGTGTTAAACGATATATCAATCCGACAACCAAATCCACTCACGTTGGAGACAAATTAACCTAATTCACGGCAACATTGCTTAAAATGTCATGCGTACTATTCGCTAACATGTATATTCCTGCCGTATATTTGTTCTCCCGTTTTCCTTGGATCTAACCTACCCCTTTTTGCTTCGTTGAATCTGAAAGACGAGCAACCTCACCTCCTCACACTCTAACCTGACCTCAAACCCCCCAGAACAATCAAATAATGCAACTCCGAACGCTTCTCTCCCTCCTCCTCGTCTTGCCCTCCTCCTCCTTCCTCGCCCCCGCCCCCGTCGCCCCCCCCTCCACCTCCCTCTCCTCCTCCAAAGATGCCCTCGCCTCGGACGCGAAAAAGCTCAACCCCCTCCTCGGCTACTTCGACCCCCTCCAGCTAACCGACGCCGCCTTCTGGGGCCAACCCCAGGAGGCCACCATCGGCTGGCTCCGCCACGCCGAAATCAAACACTCCCGCGTCGCCATGGCCGCCTTCGTAGGCTACTGCGTTCAATCCAACTTCGTATGGCCCTGGCCCGAAACCATGTCCGGAAACCCTTTCCCCTCAACCGACTTGTCTCCTCCTGAGCAGTGGGATGCTCTGCCTTTGGGCGCTAAAGTTCAGATCTTGCTTTTCGTTGGTTTCCTTGAATTCTACTCCGAGTTGACTCCCGGAGAGGGTTCTGAAGCTGGTTTGACCCACTACATGAAAGGTGGAGTTCCCGGAAAGTACCCCACCTTCGACGCCATACCTCACTGGATGCCCTTCAACACCCTCTACGATCCATTCAAGTACAGCAAGAACATGTCCGAAGAAACGAAGCAAAAGAGGTTGCTCGCAGAAATCAACAACGGGAGGTTAGCGATGTTGGGGATCTTCGGGTTCTTGTCTGCGCAGACTATTCCGGGGAGCGTGCCGCTTTTGGCGGATGTTGTTAAGCCGTATTCGGGAGAGGTCATGGCTCCGCTTGCGCCGCAGTGGCATTTTGGAGCCTAAGCTAGGGACGACGTTTTAGCTAGTGCAAAGTGGGAGACCAGACTTGTTTTGTGGGTAATAATGAAAAAATGCTTCAAATTCTTTTTTCTTGAAAACAAAACTGGAGGGCTTTCGTTTGGGTTTTTAGGATGGTTTCTCTGTGCCCTTTGCGACGGTCTCTTTTTTGCCGACCCACTCGACCAGTCCGCAGACTCCAGAGAAGCCCTTGACTTTCAAAAACTCCAAATACTTTTTCCTCCTTCCTCCAACAATCTGCGCGAGCATAGCAAGCCGTGTTAGAATCGTAGTTTCGCGGGGGAGCGCGTTAGAATCGTTTCGCAGCGGAGATACGGTGGCTCGAGACGGGGTGGCGAGAGCAACATTCATTCTCACCTCCTCCTTTCCAATCTCAACCCCCCCCTCCTTCAACTCCTCAATAAACCCCTCCACAAACTCCGCCCACTTCCCCCCGGTAATACTAAATTTCTCAAAAAGGTTGACGCCGCTGCTCTGCTCATTCTCCCTCGACAGTATCCTAATCTCATTCTTAACCTTCCCCCCAACCTCTTGCATCAGCACCCCCTCAATCTTCAGCTTCCCCTTATAAACCAAATTAACAATCTCCCTCCCCAAAACACCATACATCCTCCCAATCTCCTCCCCCCTCCATCTCTTCAAACCCTCCAAAACAACTCCACATAACAAATCCACATTCTGAAGTGTCGAGAAAGCCGCAATTCCCGTTAAAATAGGATTAATTAATACCTTCACATCAGAACAAATTAAATCATCATAAAACCTCAAACAAGCACTAATTGTGTTTGTAGAGTCGCTGTTATAAGTGTAGATCATGGAAACGATGTCGTCGATTTGTTTCCTGTATTTTTTATTCGATTTGCTCAAAGAACTAAGACATTTTAAACACACGACAGTCAAACTAATGTCCCCTGTTATACTCAATTCCTTCAAAGTGGGTAGGATTAGCGTTGTTTTTTTTGTCAAACGGATGGAGGGGAGGCAGTCGGTTAGGAGGAGAGTTTTTTGCTGGAGGTTGTAGCATGGGAGTTTTTGGAGGTGGGGGAGGAGGGTGGAGTAGGTTAGGGTGCCGTTTTTGCCGGAGGAGATTAGGGAGAGGAATGAAGCGTTGGGGCTGGCGGTGGGGCTGGTCGGAGGGGGTTCAGTGGAGGTCAGGTGGGATTTTAGTTTGGTTGATTTAGAAGTCGTGAAGTTCATCACTTCGGAGATTAGAGGAGCGTTGGAGGCGGAAGAGGAGGAAGAGGAACGTGGATCGTCTCTTTTTCGTTTCTTCGCTTCTTTTTCCTGTGCGTGCGTTGCGGGTAGCGGAGCGGAGCGAAGCAGATATAAGCGTGTCAGCATCACTCATGGTCACTCATCCCAGCGTCACTCATGGTCATTCGTCGTCACTCAGCGTCACCCCGTCGCTCACCTTCCTCTCCCTCCACTCCTCCACCTTAACCAAATCAACCCCCGCCCTCCCCTGCCACCCCTCCTCCGCATACTCATCAAAAACCCCAATCATCCCCCACATCCCCATCCTCTTCAACTCCTCGTACCTCTTAAACGTCACGTCCCTCCTTCGAGTAATTTGAGACAGTAAATTAGAAGTTGAAGGGAGGTAGAGGAAGAGGTGGGAGTAGAAGGTTTTTAGAGTGACATAGCCGGGGTAGGTTATGTTGTTTAAGGAGGAGAGGAGGTAAGTTAAGCCAGGGTAAGGGGTGGAGGGAGTGGAGGGGAGGGAGAAGAGGAGGATTATTATTGATGTTGAATCGAGAGTTATTGAGGAAGGTGTGACAGGATGGACAGAGGAGGAAATCGATGAAGGAAAAGGTAGGTCAAAGTACGCCGCTATCAAGAGCATAACGTTAATCTCGGACTGCGAAGGCTTGAATTTCCCATCTCTAAAATCACCCAGTATCTCAGCGTAGCATGAATCGGCCTCTGAGCGGGTTACGCTGCCTCGAGAAGTGTAGAGGGATTCGATCGATTCGGAGATTGGGGTTATTCGAAGTTGAGCGGTCAACGTTGGAGAGGTCAGCATTGGGGTTAGTGAGAGGTCTGAGAAGAGAGGGCTGAAGTGCTGTAGGAGAGGCAGGAGGCGGGACATTGGTTCGTTTGGAAAGCGTTGGAGGACGATTTGCTCCCTTCGCTGCCCGACGCTGCCGGGGATGATTCTGAATTTCCAACGGCCTTGGTAGTTACTTCCGTGGGATTTTTGGGGACTTATCAACCCCTTATCCGTAGCTCAGTGCTCAGATTGCGATGAACGCAATTTTTTTAGGCTTTTGGTGGGCGAAAAGGGGAGCGATTCGGCGGAGGGAGCCGCCGATTTTTGGGTGGTGATTCTGAATTCCCTATGTACTCGATAGTTCTGCCGTCAGAGTTTTGGGGTATTGTAAGCCAGATATCCACAGGAGCAGACACAGTAATCGTGATCAAGCTACACAACAAAAGCTCTGTCGTGATCTTTTCCCTGGGATGGTCACTTCCATTCCCTTTCGCAAATCTTCGTTTTTTCCCAAAAAACGGAATCATGCCCCGAACTCGCTCATCATCACGGGGAAAGTCTCCTTCCCGTGGGAAGTCCCCTGCCCGAAACTCGCGCGTCACGGTGAAGTCTCCAGCCTACTCGCGAGCGAGCATGCAAACTGCCTCCAAAACTGCAACTGCTAAAGGTGAGCTCTTAGCTAGCCCCAGTAAGCTGGTTATACATCAATTTATACCGTCTCGGTCCTGTCCAACTCTAATGTGCCTAACCTACCTTTCCTGACTCACACACTAATCCTTTACCCCTCCTCTCACACACTAATCCCCTCTCACTACTCCAGCCGCTTCATCCCCCCCCGGCTATCAACTCATGTTCTCCCTCCACCACTACGAATCCACCCCCGCCATCTCCTCCACGATTATAACCTCCTTTGTCTGGTGCTGGTGCCTGGTCCTCTTCGAGCACCTCCTCCGTCAATTCTCCCTCCTCCCCTCCATCCAAGCCCTCTCCCCCATCCTCCAAAACACGAAAAACACACAAATCATCTCAAGACACATCGGGACCGATTTCGCAGCCGCCGTCATGTGTTCATACCTCGGTTTAACAACTAAAAACGGAGGGCTAGGCTCGATTTGGAAGTCGCTAAAGTCTCCCACCGACAAAGCCCTCTACAAAAAAGCTCGTGCAGGCTACAAGAAGAGAATGTGGAGTTACAGCGCTGAGGGTTTCAGGGTCTTCGTCTTTTTCTTCGCTTACCAGTGGAAAAATCTATACGACGCTTACGTCTGGAATGACGGTCCGGAGTTCATCTTCCATCACACCGTCTCTATCATCACGTCCTGGGCTGGAATGTACCCCGGTCTCGGTCAGGTTTACGCCGTGTTCTTTATGGGTTTGTCTGAGATTTCTACCGCCACTCTGGTTCTCCTCGCCAACATCGACCCTACTCTTGGGGTTGATGGTCTTGCTGAGGCGTTCCCGCTTACGAAGATTATTTGCGCTGTTGCGTTTGTCGTTACTTTCGTTACTTGCCGTAATGTTATGTGGCCTTACGCTGGTTGGCATTACTGGTTGGACTCGTTGGAAGCCCTCAACAACCCGAAGGATAAACAAGCGAAGGAGCACGCTTTTATTTTGAAGAGGACTCTGTTTGTGCTTGTCTCGCTCACTTTCCTTCAGTTTCTTTGGCTGGGGCAGATCTTCGTCATGGGTTACGAAGAGATTCAGAAGATGTAAATAGCTTTAAACGGGGCGCGTATCGGGGAAACAAAAATAAAGTAAAAATACACCGTTTTGTTCAACAAAAACCTCTTTTAAGTCTTAGCTGGCACTTGTACTTCCATGTCGCCCCAAAACTCCCCCCCTTGTCTATTCTTAACAATCCTCGACGGCTTCACCCCCCCACCCTTCGCCACCCCAACCTTAACCTCCTCGCTCCCCACCAATCCCGTCCCTCCCTTCCCCGTCGTGTCAACAAACATTTTCCCCAAGCTCTCACTCACAGGCGCGTACACTCCCGTTCTCGGAGGATCTTCTCCCATCGCTCTTCTCCCTCTCGTCCCCCCCGGCATGCTCATTAAGAAATTACCTTTCGTCACCACCAACCCCCCCCCTTGCTCACTGCTGGTTGGCTCGGAACGAATTTGCTCTTGTCACTTTTCCATGTGACTCCTTTCTCAACCACTCCCCCCCTGGGGCTCATAGAAATCGGTCCTGTGCCTATGAAATTTCCTCCCCCTCCTCCCTCCTCCCTCAATTGAACCGTCTCCTGCGACGAGCGTAGCGAGTCGGCGACATTTGGAGTTAACGGGTTAGAATTACGTAATGACGAGAAAGGCATCCATGCTGCCACTGAAACTACTAGCACAAACGAATTGCGACCGTATTGTCGTATTCCCAGCTCGTCGCTTCGCTCCTCGTGGCTACGCACCTTCAAAACATGTTTAAGTTTCCTCTCCAAGATTCTCCTCGTGCTGGAAATCCCCGCCTCTTGGCTGCTCCGCAGCTTGACGACCTCCTTCCTGCATTTGTGCAGGAACGTCTCGATGCTCTCCAGCGCTGAGATGTCGGCCTTGCCTTCGATCGCTGACTGCGCCATTCTGCTCGCCCTCAGAGCCGACTGGATGTCTGCCGCGTCTGCCTTGTCGCCGATCTGAGCCTTGAGCAGGTTGTTCTCCTCCACGAGCTCCTCCATCATCTTCTGGGTCATGTCCAGCTTCTCGTCGACGGCCTTGAGAGCGTTTTCGTTGATCTTTTCGGCCGAGCCCTGAGACAAGCGTAGCGAGTCGCGTGAAAGTTGGCGAACATTTGTTAGAAATGCGTGGCGATGATAGTTATGTTGTTGCAGCGTTTGAAGCTACTAACGCAGACGTATTACGAGCGTAAATATCGTAATCTCAGCTCGTCGCTTCGCTCCTCGCAGTGCCTCACCTCGGCTCCGCCTCCGCTAGCCAGGTCTCCGTTCGCCAGTTGAACTTCCAATATGTGCTTGATCATCTGCTCGACTCGAGCGTCGAACTCCTCGCCACCCATGGCCATCTTCTCCTCACCCCCACCCCCACCCTCCTTCGCCTCCTCTTCCTCCCCTCCATCCTCTCTCCTACTGCTTAAATCCACGATGCTCAGCCTGTCCGAACCAGGAGGTCCACTTCTTGCTGCCCCCACGGATCCCCCCGAAATCAATCTCGCAACCTTCCCCCACGCGTTCCCCGCGGCATTGTCAATGCTCGTGAGCTGGTTCCATAAGTCCTTGTTCAGTTTTACGCACATGTTGATCTTGTCCTGAATGTTGGCGAAGATCTCGGTGATGGCCGTACTTGTGTGAACCTCCCTCTTCTCCATGATATCTACCTCGGTCTTCAACGCCGAGAATCTGTGGCGAGCAAGGCGCCATAGGGAGCGTGTTAGTGGTTAGATAGCGAAAATCGAGAAGCGGAGCGTCGAGCTGAAATATTTCACGAATACATCGGAGCTAGCGAAAACGAGGAGTGGAGCGACGAGCTGAAATATCACGAATACATCGTCGTTGCCGCTCAAACGAGGAGGGGAGCGCCGAGCTAACATATCACGAATACATCGTCGCTTCGCTCCTTGTTGTCGTCGTTCGCTCCTCGCTCCCCCACTTCGCTCCTCGACGCCCCCCCCCACCTACCTATCCGTCTCTAACATATGCTCAGAATCCAGATGCGTCAACCTATGCCTGATCCCCTGGATCCTAGAATGATATTGCAGAATTTTCAGAGCCTTCATCTCGTCGTTGCCCTCCGGCATCTTAGTCGTCGTCATTTCCTTCGTCAAATTATGGTAGCTGTTGGTGGTCTCCACGATGCGCTGCTGGACGGCCGAAATCTTGGCCATGTTGAGCTCCTCGTCGATGCTCTCAATGTTTTCCAATTTCGCGTTCACCGTGGTCTGGATCTTGTTCACCACGGCCATGACCTGTTCCGTCGACTTCTCGATCGCCTTGCTGTCCTTACTGCCCTGTTCCACGCTCTGCAGCCTCCTTCCGAACGCTTGGAACATCTCCATCACGTTGGACTTTTCATCACTTTCCTTCAACTCGCTGATCTTAACCTCGATGCTCTCCTTCCAGCTGTTCAACGCGTCGAAGTTCTTGCCCATGATGGTCGTTTGCTCTTCGGCGCGTGTCATCCGCTCCACCACGGAAAACTCCTTCGGCGCTCGTGACTTGAGCATGCTCACCCTCTTCAAATTTTGGGTAAACTGGATGGCCTTGCCAGCCTTGATGAAGCGCCTCCTTGCGATGTTGCTGGAGGCCTTCTTCGAAGCCGTCGTGCTCACGGCGGTCCTCTTTCCTCCCTCTGGCGACAGGCCGGCCGCCTCTGAGCCCGTGGGTGAGGCCTCAATTATCGATAACCTCCCACCGCCACCCCCAACCAAACTCCCGACCCCCTCAGAAGACAAAGGACGAATGGTGCGGTCCGCGGTCGAAGGAGGCGATGGCGACGACAAGTTTGTTGGGCTCAGGCCTGGCACGCCGCTGCTCTCATTTAGCCCCCCTTTCTCTCTCCCCTCCTCCTCCTCCCCCTCCACTTTCTCCCCCTCCTTGGTCTCCGCCTGAGGCAGCACCGGAAGCTCCTCCTTGGCAACGTCAGGGGGCTTGAAGTCTCCGCTGACTGAGCGCGCCCTTGTCCTGATCTTCGGAGAAAGCGGCAGCGACTTCTTCTTCCTACTGCTATCGTCCAAAAAATTGCTGGGCAGGGCTTGCACTACCTGCCTCTTGGGCGTCAAGGCCATGCCGCCGCTTGTGTGTGCTTGTGTGTCAATCGACGAGGTCAACGAGGATGAACTGGAAATCGTCGACCTACGCGTGTGCTTCTCGGGGGCCGAACTGAACGCGCTCTCAAACGAGGTCGAGGAATCGCCCTTTGGACTGCCGAGCTCATCCGGGTCCACGTAGCCCTGGATATTATGGGCCAGGTTCCTAATCATGTTCTCCGAAACCTCCATCCTCCTGTGGAGCTTGGCCAGATCCTGCGACGAGAACTTCCTCATGATTTCCTCGTACTCCCGAAGCTTCGCACTTTGCTGCTTGATGACTTGCATCGACGCGGACAGGATGTTTCTGGTGAGGTCCCCATCGAGGAAGGTCAGGGAGAGCCCACTAGTGGAGGTTCCCAGGTTCAGCTTCGTAGTCTCGGCCTGACGCAGTGCATGTTGGAGGGGAGTAAGGCTGACAGGCGGCTCATCATCCGAGCTGTAGTCTAGCGCTTGGTCCATTGACACAAACGGGGATGGGATGGGATGAACTGCTCCGTTCTGAAACGCTCAGAAAGTGGATCCTTCCTGAGATCTTCACAGACTTCAGAGACGCGTAAACCTAATTTCAACACAAAGCACCACTACCACCACACTCCTACTCCAACCATGTTTTCTGCCTTGCTCCTTCTCCTCGCCCTCCTCGCCTTCGCCCATGCCCAGGACGTCCTAGTTCGCGTATCGGTGTCTGCGGACGGAACTGATCAAACCATGACCCTTTTCCGGGGAGAGTCCCCCCTGCAGGCCGCAGGTAAGTTGAGAGCACTTGCGATGCAACTCCTGTCACCCAACCCCTAACCCCCACCACCATCCACAAGCCCGCTTCGTCCAGGAGGCTGGTCTTGGCGTCGCTGTGGATCCCACTGGAAACGCTACCCCCATGACCGTCCAGCTGGCTGAGGTTTTGTTGCAGAGGCTGAACGAGAAGCAGCAGGCGGACGCTCTGGCCCAGGCCCAGCCCATCGCCTCTTTCCCCGTCGTCCGTGACGACGGCGTCACGGCGACCTTCGAGCACTACGAGAACCAGGAGATGGCCCTGGAGGCGCAAGCCTTCTGCCAGGTATGGCTAACAGGTTAGGGCGCCATATACTATAGTGATAGAAACACTCACACAAACACTCCTCTCCACACGCAGGGCAACTTCGCCAACTTGGAGCTCGGCGCCTGCGTAGGTCAGATCGTGAATGGGGCGCAGCAGGTCATGCAGCAGAGGCAGAGAGAGGCGCAGGCGCAGGCACAGGTGAGACGAAACCAATCCATTCAAAACCCCCTTGGTGAATTCTAACTGACTTGGTACAGCTCACACAGGCGCAGGCCCAGCAGCGCAAAGTCGTTTTGGAGACCTCCATCAACATCAACGGGCAGATGATGGCTTTGTCGATTGCCGAGGGCGAGAACAGTAGCACGGCCTCCGACTTCTTCTGCCGCTCGTTGGACCTCGACCAGCAGAACTACGCCATCTGCTTGTCGTCCGTTGTTCCTATCGTCGAGCAGAGGATCAAGGAGTTCATGGAGCAGCAGCAGAGGAACGCTCAGGAGAAGCCCAACGAGCCCCCTCTCTTTGAGATTCCCATCCAGATCGGAGAGAAGGTTATGCCCCTGTCGTTCCTCCTGTCCGAGAACCCCGCCGACACCACGAAGAGGTTCTGCAGCGATCAGTGGGGCTACATCAGCACGGTCTTGAAGGCTCAGGGAGGGGAGGAGATCACACAGGGGCTGTGCGTCAACACCTTGTACTCCACTGTGGTTGGAATGCTCGACCAGCTCTTGGCGAGCGACGAGGGTAAGGCTTTGGTCAACGACCAGAAGCTGTTCGCCATTGACGTTGAGCTCACCCCCGAGGGCGGAGAGGTTCAGCCCACGGTTCTCGCGCTGAATGTCTTCCCCAACCAGACCGCAGAAGCCGCTGTCTCCGAATTCTTGAGGACCACTGGCATCTCAGAGCAGGCCGCGCCTGCTCTGATCGAGATGGTCAACAACAGGCTCGCGCGCGCTTAAACTTAGACACAGACACAATATTGTTGGAGTAATGTTCATAATGCATGGAAAAGTAAATGGAAGTTAACGCAAAGTTAATATTTTCAAATTCACTTTCTAATTATTTTATTTAGCTTTCGTCGTCACAACCCACATTGTGCTCACGTCGCTCGGGACACCCTGGGGATCCTTCCAGGTCAAACCACCGTCAACACCATCCACGACGGTCGTCGTCGAGACTACTCCGGCGCCAGACTCCGGGAAGTTGTCCACGCCATCGTATCTCTCGATAGTGTACTTAATTCCTGCAACGGTTCCGTTGATGATGACGTTGGCGTGAAGGTCGGCGACGGTTTCTCCCGACCTCACATCAGGCTCGTCAATTTCGTCGAAGAATACGCCGATTTCCTCAGTCTCCACACCGGCCTTCAAGCCCGTGATGCTGTAACCGTACGTCAAGTCTTGGTAGATGCAAGGGTACATTTCGTTTTTTCCGTAGCCAGCCTGGGCCGCGTCGCAGTTGCCATCCATGTCGAGGGAATCGAGGATTCCACCCATTGATCTGAAGTACCCGTAGTTGTCCTCTCCGTCTGGGGAATAGTCGGATCCGTGAACGAGAATATCAGAGTCGGCGTCGACGGCTGAGGTGGAGTTCTTGGAATAAAGGGCGAAGAACGGCTCGATGTGGTCGTAGGGGACGGGATCGCGCCTCGGGCCGTAAGAGTTATGTGCGTCGCCCTTGCATATTACAAACTGGACGAGGAGCGAATCGACGAGTTAGTTTTGAATGTTCTTAATGCGCTCATCGTGATTTCTCACCTGAACGATACCTCCTCCGCCGACCAACTCCTCCTTCATCCACTGCAAGTACTGCTTTCCCTGTGGATGCACCTGGTTCTCCCAATCCCACGAGTTGAAGGTAAACCCGAGGTTGTCCAGAGCAGGCTCGATGTTTGAATGAAGGATCTCGTATCCAAGATCATCGTCTCCATGTCCCAAAGGGTCAGACTTCGGCGCGCACTTCCTGATGTAGTCCTGAGAGTGGTAGACCCCATAACTGAGACCGATCACCTGGATGGAAAGAGACCCGCAGAAACCTCCGCTATCTCCCCATTGCTTACGAGGTACCGCTAAGGTACGACCGAACTTGGTGTAGTCAGATGAGGTAGGAGGCAAACATACTCCAGGGGCGATACATGTGTCGTCGACAACAGAAGAGGAGTGCGGGTGCAGGGCGACCGCAGACGCCGTAAGGCTCAGAAAAGACAGAAACTGGAATTTCATAGCTGCAGGGTCGAATCGAGACGAGGGGTTAGCTTTTGAGGAAATGATTCTGTTTACATATAACCGTCGACGCGACGGTTAGTTTGCAGCAAAATAAAGATGATTAGTGAACGTGGCGGTCGTAGTAATTTACACACGTCAGTTCACTGTGGTTATTTGCCTGGAAGACGAATTTTGTGGACGTCTGCTCACTTTGTTGAGTGCAGTTTGGGACGAAAGAGCTTACGCGCAGTCATTTTCCTCTTTTGGTCAAAACCCTTTCGCCTGGGAAAGTTCTAGACGTGCGACTCCCGCGTTAAATACCAAACCTACCCCACCTTTTGTCAAAGGGAGATCTGTCCTGCCATCCAAATCTAAACCCCTCGCGCCATGAGACTCCCTCTCCCCCTCCCCCCGTTGCTACTGCTCGTCTCCATCCTCCATCTCAAAATCCAGCTCATCTCCCCCCGAATACTGGATACCGAGGAAATAAAGTACGTGGACGAGGCCGACCTTCCCGCATACAACCTCTTCAATTTGGGCGTATCTCTCGATGATGGATCCTCAGCAACTTCCTCAAATAACGCCATCGAGGCCTACCGTTCGGCGATCGCGCTCAAGCCTGACTTGGAAGAAGCTCTGCTGAACCTCGGAGTCGCCCTCGACCGCATTGGCGACTCGGAGAATGCAATTCAAGCATACAACAAGCTGATAGATCTCCCGAATACTTCCCCTGCGCTTCGCGCTTCCGCTGCCAACAACATCGGCCATTTGAAGCACAAGGTAAGAAGGCGTCTCGTCGCTCAGCTCCTCGGTGCGAACCTTGACATTTGCACTGGTAATTTGGCTCCGCTGGTAGCCTCAGACGTGAAACGCTTAAGTTATAAAGTCGTCGCGAGGTAAATTTCTAACTCGTCTTACCGTCAATCTTCATGCGACTCGCTTCGCTCGTCGCAGCATTCTCAGAAAAACCCTTTCTTATTAAACGAGTGCTTAACTTGGTACTTGTTGGCGGTGTCCCTCCTACCCTCCCACGTTGACTCGCTCTATAACCTTGCGAAGACGTACCAAGAATTGGGCACGACTGACCTCGCCCTGTCCACTTACCACCGAGTCCTTGAACTGGAACCGACCCATGGTGAATCTCTGCTCAATCTGTCGAACCTTCACTTCGCCGCTTTAGAGCACAACGACTCCCTCCAATACTCCCAAACCATCCTAAACAATAAACAATTAATGTCGCCGATTACGGTGGAGATGGCGTTCAATAATCGGGGGCAGCTCTTCAGGAGCATAGGTACGAAGCTGCGAGGAGCGAAGCGACGAGCTGGGAATGTGACAAATACGGTCGTAATTCGTCTACACTAGTAGCTTTAGTCTAATCGCTCAAGCCGCTTTCATCGCTACGTAATTCTAACTCGTAAACACCAATCTTCATGCGACTCGCTACGCTCGTCGCAGATCAGCATGAACTGGCCCTAATATCGTTTCAGAATTGCTACGAATACTCGAACGGAAACAATCTGGCTAGCCTGGTCAACGTTTGGGTGGCGAAGAGGACCCTGAGCGATTGGAACTTCGACGAGAGCATCATAAATACTAAAATCGACGGAGAAGTCAAGGAGAGGTGGCACTTGATTAATGGAGGTGAGAAACTGTCTCGTCGCTCATCTCCTCGCTGATAATGCGCTGTTTAGCTGTTATACACCAGTTGCGGAAGTAGCGTCAGTTTCAACGCCGACACCGCTTTCATCGCTTCTCGTTTCTAACTCGTTATCGCCAATCTTCATGCGACTCGCTTCGTTCGTCGCAGGTCAATCCTCGTCACCCATCCTCTCCAAAGCCCAAATTCTCTCCACAGCACCATCCCTTCTCCCTTACGACTCCCTTCTACTGCCCTTAACCACCCCTAAATTCCGCAAAGAAATAGCTCTCTTAACCAGTTACATTTACTCCAAGAACATCGCCTCCTCTCTCTTCGGCGGCAGGACAACCAGAAAAACTCAAAAAACTCCATCAACCGCAATCAACCTCGTTTACGTGAGTTATGATTTTAGAGATCATCCAATGGGACATTTAACTAGAGGTCTGGTTACGGGTCACTCCAAAAATTCTTTTATAGTAGGTTGCGTTAGTTATGGAGAAGACGACTCGTCTGAACACCGACGTTCTTTCGAGACTTCCTCCGACTATTTCATCGATGGGATGCCCAAAACCCCCGCCTCACCCGTCAATCCAATCGCAACGGCGGACGCGCTTATTTCCCAAAAACCTGACGTTATTATAGACCTCATGTCGCACACCAGAGGAGGGATATTGCAGATCCCCAATTTAGCTAAATCTAGGGACAACGTGTTGATCAACTATTTGGGTTACCCCGGTACTTCAGGGGGCTCGTACTACGACTACGTGATGGTCGATAAAAATGTAGTTGCCGTAGAAACCTTCACTGAAGAGTTTACCGAAAAGGCCGTCATCCTTCCCAATGGTTATCAGAGTAATGAATATAACGTGGAGGTCGGAGTCTGCGAAGGCGATAGAGATTTGGAGCGAAACTGCAGGAAAGGGAGAGAGGCGCTTTTCGGAGAAAACGGTGCCTCAAAGAACAGATCAAACCCTAAAATCGCGCTCTGCAATTTCAACACGTTCGATAAGATGGAGGAAGTCAGCTTCACCACTTGGATGAACGTTTTGAGGAGGGTCGAAAATAGCATGTTGTTCCTACTGAGGGCGAAGGTACGACAGCGAGGAGCGCAGTGACGAGCTGAAAATTCTGCTACGCAGTCTCAGCGTCGGCGTCATTTTCGTCGCTTCTCGTTCGTCTAACACGGCTCGCTTCGCTCGCCGCTCAGGATCCCCTCGGAACGTCAATCCAATCAAACCTCAATCTCCTCGCCCGATCGCTTGGCATATCTCCCAACCGCATCGTGTTCCTTCCCCGTGCCAAGCACTTGGCTCATTTGACCCGAATCTCGGGTTGCAACGTCATGCTCGACACCCTGAATTACAACGCTCACACGACAATGAGTGATTTCATGTGGGCCGGCGTGCCTAGTTTCAGTCTCAAGGGCTACGGAAGGGTGCAAGGTAGCATGGCCAGTAGGGTCGCAGGGGCGTTTTTGGATAGCGTCGATGACGAAAGTCAAACGAGTTTGAAAGGTTTGGAGGACAATGTTAGTGTAAGTTTAAAAACCCCTTTAGGTCAAGAAAATCTCAACGATAGGAGGTTGAAATTGGTGATGAACGGCATGAGAAAGGAGCACTTTGACACTTCCCTAATTATTAAAAATATCGAGGAGGCGTACAAGGTCGTCCACAATTTCCAAAACCATTCTATGCATGTTGTGATCAGGCCTGGCACGAAAGGAGACGGCCTTAAAAAACCCACCCTCACCAAACTCATCGCGGCTTTACACATTAAGGATGAAAAAGCGGCGAATATTGCCCATCGATTCGTCACGGCGTGGCCGGAGGATTCGGACGGGTGGCATTTGTATGGTCTGGCGGAGATGCAGAGGGGGGGGCTCGAGAGAGCAGGTACGAAGTCGCGAGGAGCGAAGCGACGAGCTGGGAATGTGACAATTCCAGTTGTAATTCGTCTGCGCCAGTAGCTTTAGTCTAAACGCTCAAGCCGCTTTCATCGCTACGCAATTCTAAATCGTTAACTCAAAACTTCGACTCGCTACGCTCGTCGCTCGCAGAGGCAATGATCACAAAAGCGGTCAACATTGAAACCTCCTACGGACCTTACTGGGATAATTTGGGGAGGGTGGCGAAGGTGCGAAGCCGTCTCGTCGCTTAGCTCCTCGCTTGGAATGTGTTAATCGGCTCGCTTCACTCGCCGCTTGTAACCATACTATCGTACTATGAGCATTTTATACTAACTCGTCGCTTCGCTCCTCGCTCTGGCTTCGTCCTCGGCTCGCTTCGCTCGCCGCTCAGGAGCTAAACAAACCTGCTGAATCATTTTCCTATTTCCGCGAATCTCTTAATCTAAGCTTCAACCCTTCCTCCGCCCATGAAATGCTGGCCCTCGTCAGAGGCAATCCTACCGACCAATTCAACGCGTGGAACATGATTTGCGACGCTGACGATACAATGAAACAGCTTTGCGAAGCTGAATCAAATTTGGAATTTGATTTGGACGCCATTACTGAGATAGGTGGGATTGAAGAGGATATTGCGCAGCCGTTGTCGGAGTTGCTGCAATTTAGAGCAGCCTTAGAGAGCGACGCATCAAGAATGGTTAGGTTTATGAAATTGAGTTGCCTGGTGAAACTTACCGGCGACTGCAGGTTGAAATTAGGGGCGGCGCTGGACTCGGCAAAACGCGGGGACGAAGCTTACGTTCAGTTTTTCGCTGGGGTAACAACTAACTACGCCGAGAGCACAAAACGCAGCGACTTCAAGATCCCAGCTTCCGCTCGAACTCTTCCAATCGTCGCGATTTATTGCAACGAATACGGACAAACGTGGTGGCCGGAATGGTCCTACAGCAGCCATGAGCGCGGAGGGCTCGGAGGCTCTGAAGAGGCGGTGCTATTTGTCTCCAGAGAGCTCGCAAAGCTTGGCTACACGGTCATAATTTACAACGAAGTCATGCTCTCCGAGGAGGGCGTTGATCCTGAAAACCCATGCGTCTTCTGGACGCACTGGAGAAACTACGATGTTCACGATCCTCCCGACGTATTTATTGCCTGGAGGTATCACCTGTCTCTCGCCGTTGCCGGGGTCGGCGCTCCTGACCACCCCGCTGCACGCCCAAGGAAGACTTTCCTGTGGCTTCAGGATGCCGTCCCTACGACGTCATACTCCGCCTCAATGTGCGACTCAATCGACGGGATTTTCGTCCTCTCGAAATTCCACACTCTTATCCTGCCCTCTCGTTGCATTTCCAAGGGAGTCGTGACGCCCAACGGCATCGACATAGAAAAGTACTTTGCCACGGGTTCCCTTGGCGACGGCGAAAACCTGTCGCAAATTTTGGCGTACGGCTCGGCGCCCAACAGGGGGCTGGAGAGGCTCCTAGAAATGTGGCCCCGGATATATCAAGGCTTAGAAAAACAACATGGGATCAAACCGGTGCTTCGCGTTTACTACGGGTTTTCGAAATCCTTCATCGAGTTTGGCCGAGCTGGCCACGTCGTTGAAACTTCCAAGTTCGACGGGTGGATGGAAAATATGGTGCACCTCCTTCACACCCTCCCGGGCGTCGAGTACCACGGAATGGTCGATCACGAGACGTTGACCAAGGGATATGCCGAGGCGGGCTTCGTACTGTATCCCACGAGCTACCCCGAAACGGGCTGCGTGACTTTAATGAAGGCCATGAGCGCCGGTGCCTTGCCCATCACCAGCAGGTACCAAGATTCCACGTTGCCCGAATTAACGGGAAACTTTGACCTCGGCCCGCAAATTCCTTTGTCATTGGACGACGAAGTTGCTTGGAGGGTAACGTACATTGAGAGTGTTGTCGACAGTGTCGCCAAAGCCGTTAGTGGAGATGACGATGTTGTTAACATGAGGAAGCTCATGATTGGGGAAAGTAGGGAGCGATTTGCGTGGAGTAAAGTTGCGCAACTTTGGGCGAACGAATTTGAACATAATATTAAAAAATGAGATGAACCATACATTATCAAAATTTATAACATTCATTTACGTTCACATCCTAAGCCTACGCTAATTTGAATCTTTCGAGCCATTCCGGTTCCTTCCAAGCGAAGTGGCCCTTCTGTGTGACATCGTGAGTCTTTCCTTTCCTCTTCTTTATCTTTGTAGTTTTGGTTGGCCTCTTCTTCAATCTGCCTCGGCTAACCGTATCCTTTTCTTTTTCCTTTTCTTTTTCCTTGACCCTGTCCTTTTCATTCTGGTCGTCGCTGTCATTCCCATTATCCACCGTCATTGACTCTTCGTCCTCGGTAACCTCAACCTCGCCAACAGTATCCTCCCCTCGTGCCTCGTGCCTCACCCTCGTGCCTCTTGTTCCCCACGGAACCGTCTTTTTCTTTTCCACCCCAACTCCTCCTACTACTCCTCCACCACTACCCGCAATCAGCGCGACTAAAGCCACCAAAAGTGCCAGCGCGAACATGATCTTCTTCCAACTGATTCCCTTCGGCCCCCCCTTCTCTCTCGATTTACCAGAGGCGGTGAAGATGTCCTCCTGGCTGAGCCTTCGACTGAAGGTCCTGGCCATCCTGACCATTCCGCCGTTTTCCTCGGACAATTTCCTGTACCAAATTCCAAACGCGCGAGAGAGCTTTCGCCTCCAGAACCTGTTGATGGAGACGATTATGATTTTTGCGGCCTTCAACTGCGTTTCCTGCTTCATCCCGAGAGCGAGCTCCCTCTGCCCGACCTTCTCCGAGAACCTGAACCACGTCAAAAAGCTGTCCCTCAAAGCCTCGTTGTACAGAAATAGCAACCTCCTCCTCACCAACGATTTGAGCTTCCGCGTGTCGGCCATTGCCTCGTCCATGGCCAACCTGACCATGTCGGTGTACTTGAGCCAGTTCCCGAAGGCCGTCCTTTGCTGATTCGCGAATAACCTGGCCAGCAGCCTCTTCATCGTCACCCTCCTTCTCCCTTCGTTCTCTCTTTTCTCGCCTTCCACCAGCGCTGACTTATACTCCTCGTCCTTCAAGGCGTGCGCGGCATTCAGCCATATTACAAACCCTAAGCGAAGGTAATCGAGGTATAATTTTTTGATTCTGTGACGCACCAGCACGTAAAGATGCCGGTAGTTGCTCTTGACCTCCTCCTCCTCCCTCGCCCTCTGCAGCTCTTCCTTCTTCATTTCGAACACGCTCTTGGTCCACGTCACCAAACCCCATCGCAGTTCTCGCAGGGTTAGTACTCTGATCCTCCTCTTGACCACCGCCCGAATTTTATCCTCCTCCCTCTTTGTCTGCTCGTCGTTCTTCTTGTCCTCGGCGACGTACTTCATCCACCGCACCCAGGCGCTTCTCGTGAATTCATCGTACATAAGTTTCAACCTGTTCCTCATGAAGAAGCGAATGGCTCTATTGTCGCCCTTCTCCTTGTCGCCAATGTTCATGGACTTCAACCACATCCCCCAGGCCCAAAGCAGCCCCTCGGTCTCAACCGACTTGATCCTGCTCCTGACGATCAACCTGAGTCTCTTATTGTTTCCTTCCTCCTCGATTTCTTGAGATCTGCGATCCGCGATGGCTTTGGCCCAAACGTTGAATCCCATCCTCAAGTTGTTCTCGTAGATCCGGTTGAAGCGAACCCGCATGCAAGACGTAATCGCGAACGATTTCTTCTCTTCCTCGAGTCTAAGCTGTTCCCTCTCCCTCTCCTCCCTTCTCATCGCCTCGATGGCCTTAGACCAAATGCTAACTGCGGATCTCAGATTAGAGATGTAAAGAGAGAGGAACATGTGCTTCACGTGGATTTTTAGAGTCTTCAGCCTCGTCTCCTCGAGTTCTTCCTGTCTCTGCTTTGTCAAGGCGCCTTTCTGGAGCTCGTAGACGGCTCTCTGCCACTCCGTCCACGACCACCTCAACTCGTTTGTCACTATGGCGCGAATTCTCGACTTGACGATGACTCTTAGCCTGTCGTCCTCGCGAGCTTTTTTCTCCGCCTCCTTTTTGTTCGCTAGGGACACAGTGAGCCATTGGGAGAAACCAGCTTTCGTGTGGAAATAGTAGACCTGTTTGACGCGATTGCGCAGGAAGAACTGGAGGGACTTGCTCCTGGCCTGACTCTCGCCATTGGCACTTTTTTGCGCGATTTCAGATCGTTTTACGGACACCGTGTAGAGCTCCCAGTTCTTCCAAGCCCAACGAAGCTGGACGTGCAGGATGGAGTTCAATCTCCGCTTCACAAAACTGCGAAGTTTGTTCTCGGTTTGAGCCTTGTCATGTTCCTTCTTTTTTAGGGTCTCTGCGTTTTCGCGCAGGTTCTCCCAGGCCCAGCGCAGATGTCCTCCCATCAAGTCTCGGAAGCGTTGGCGCATGATGATCTTGAGCTTCTCCATGTCGCGGGCGGTTTGCTCTGCTTGCTTTCGGAGCTCGAGGGTTAGGGAGAGCCACTCTACGAAGGCGTCCTTGAGGTTGTCCAAGTACATCTGCTTGATGCGGTGGCGAAGGATGATCCTCAGCGTGCTATTCTTGACCTGGTTCTCGTTGTTAATACTAGCGTTCAAGATCTCTTCTTTTCTCGAATCGTCGACAAAGTGCTCCCAGGTCTTCCACGCGTGTCTCAAGTGATCGGAGATTAGAGTTTGGAGGCGGTGGCGCATGATTATCTTGACGGCGTGGCTGCTGTCTGCGATTTGCATGTCCTTCTTTGACTTCATGAGGGCAATTCTGCTCTCTTCGAACGAATTTCGAAGCAGGTTCTCCCAGGCCCAGCGCATATGTCCTCCCATCAAGTCTCGGAAGCGTTGGCGCATGATGATCTTGAGCTTCTCCATGTCGCGGGCGGTTTGCTCTGCCTCCGCTCGAAGCTCGAGGGTTAGGGCGAGCCACTCTACAAAGGCGTCCTTGATGTTGTCCAAGTACATCTGCTTGATGCGGTGGCGAAGGATGATCTTTAGCGTGCTATTATTGACCTGGTTTTCGTTGTCAATGCTCATGTTTAGCGCTTCGGCCTTCTTTGTGTTATCGACATAACGCTCCCAACTCTTCCAAGACCAGCGCATATTATGACTTATCATGCTCGAAATTCGCCTTTTGACGATGCCTCTGAGCTTTTCGTCGTATCGGGCTTTGTCCAAAGCGACGCTCAGCCTCTCCATCGCGTTGGATTTTTTATTCAAGGCGAAGAACTCAAACCTTTTCCACGCGTGCCTCAAGACCTCCAACTCGATTCTCCTGTAGGTTTTTATGATGAACTTGTCTATTTGCTCCTCCCTCTTGGAGTCCTGCTCGTAGTACTCGAGCGCTACCTTCTCCCTTCTCTTCGCCTCGTCGCGCTTGCTGATCGTATCTTTTAGCCACGCCTCAAAAGTATCTGCAATAAACGTCAGGTAAACCGTTTTGAGACGATGCCTCATTACGACCATTAAGAACTTGTTGTTGGACTGGGTCTCGTTTGCTAAATTATTTTTTATGAGCTCCTCTTTCTTGGAATTGTTTATAAAGAGCTGCCACTTCTTCCATCCCCAGTGAAGCTTGCCATTCATCAGTATGCTAAAGCGCCTGCGCACGAGATCCTTCAATCGCTCGTCCTTTTTAATTTTTTCGTGCTCCTGTATTTTGAGGGCCTCGACGTTTTCGCGCAGGTTCTCCCAGGCCCAGCGCAGATGTCCTCCTATCAAGTCC